>JAJJWW010006261.1:0-40973 GCA_023531295.1 Papaver armeniacum | reverse complement strand
ACAAGCCTAACCAAACCACGAAAGAGTAGGCCATCATCGTGACCACCGGCGGGCCCGTTTATGCCCTAACCGTTCGAACATCACAGGAACTCATCCCAGCACGTCAAACGCCAGCCCTAAATAGGGTGGTTGCGTTGCTTTGGAAGAGGCTCGACGAGCTTAGACCGTTCAAGGCAGTCTTAAAATCATCACGACCGTCCAACTTCACCGGCCTGGTTGGACGGCCTAGATCATCCCGCGAATGATCAGGGAAGCACTAACGCACATGTTGGCGGGCCCACTTCTCACCTACCCGATCGGCCTTCTCACAGCAATGCCGTAGAGCAATGAACGTTTGCTCGAAACATGGCTAGCGTGATGCTTTAAAGGGTCGCGGAAATTCCACTAGTGTCTTAAATCGATCACAACCATCCAACTTAGCCAGTCTATTTGGATGGCTTAGATCGCGCCTAGGACCATCGGACAGGTACACATATGTTCACCATCGGCCCAACGTGGGCCCCATGGTCGGTCTCCCAAAGGAGGAGCATAGCCTGCCAAACCGCATAGTTAAAGTCGGGCACACGCGACCCCCAAAACCTAATTAGGGTTTTCGGCATGGCATATGTGTCATGAGTTTGATCACGACCATCCATCTTCGCCGACTTGATGGAGGGTGTAGATATAGACTAAGGAGGTTCGAAGCATCAACGTGATCACCGCGGGCCCACTGTACGTGTGACCGGCCGGCCCTAGGCTAACCATGGTCGAGCGCCTCGAAACGCACGCCCAAGGTGGTATCTCACGCGGCTTCTAAATCCTTTGCGGCAATGGATTCACATCGCCAAATCGATCACGACCACTCATCTTTGCCCGACCAATTTGAGTGGCCTAGATCACACCTTCATGAGACAAAGTGGCACGGACATGCACACTCCAGGCCGTCAGTCACATGCATGCCGTCGATCCCACCAAAAACTTGTCCATGCTCGATTTCGGTCAATCTAAAGAGTGATTCTTGCGCACCTCTCTAAAACCCTAAAATCCATCAACGGTGCGCAAACATGTGCATGAGATCATCTCGTCGAGTCCAACTTTGCCCGGCAGTGAGACAACCTGGCTAAGAGTTAAACAGCCAATGAGGTACCTTGGTGGTCACCGTCCGTCACTCTACCACGGGGGTGATCGGCCAAGGATAGCCCGCCCACGCGGCCTTCAAACGATCCCCTTGAAGATGTTTGAACATCTTTTTATTTTAAGACGCAATCCGCGACTTACTCCATTAAGCTTTAAAAACAGCGATGCTTCATACATATTAATTGTATTCGATGCATTACATGCATAAAATATACACGATATTTCATGAATATCGATTTCCTAAATAACTTAGTTATTTAACCTAATATCATCACGTGCTATTTCTGCGGGTCCCATAACTTAACCCACTCCAATCGAGACATCAAACATGTCACAAAATTGGGGGACACTCCTTTGGTATTGGTCTGGCGGTTTACGACGTGCAACACGCCATTACAAGAACGTGTCGGGAATAGTGGACGGTTAACGTGATGAGGGAAGTGGGCAAAGGTGTGATTGTGTAACAATCAACACTCCCAAGACGACCCCACTACTCCATCACTTCACCTCCTCCACTTCCTATGAGATGAGGGTTGCGCTCAATGACTTGTATAAATAGGTCTTTCACCTATTTCCAAACAACACTGCACGAACACGAAAAAACCAAGTGTTGTCATCGGTATCCGAAAATCACCATTCGATACAAGTCATAAACAGCCAACACCTTCACAATCTCAACACCTTCTTCGCTTCCCTCCCCAAGATCAACCCCATCTCATTCACTTTGTGACCGAAGCAAATGCGGAACGGCCATTTATTGGTTTAAGTCGGTGTAAGTTGATCTCTCGAATCAAAAGCACTCCCGTGCAGTGCATTTTTTTAGGGTTTAGATTCGTTTCTCATCCACACACACCCACATTTACCAAAAACCGCAAAAACAGTTTTCACCCATAAACAATTGGCGACCACAGTGGGAGATTAATCTCTCGGTTGCAATATCAATTTCCAAATTCCCAATTTTATTTTTCAATCCCATTTGGTTGATTTTCAAAATGGTTGGTCTTAGGACTCCCCAAACAAATTCAAATCTCGGTCGAAGTTCATCCGATGAAGATGCCACTCTTCCCAACGGTGTATCTGATGGTGTAACCGGAAGAATCCCAACATTGATCGAGTTAGCACGGGTGCAGGAGATTCACACGAGGAACATGGACCTGATCAAAGAAACAATAAACGGCGTACTCGATCTCCTCATCAACATGACATCAGATATGAGCGGTTCTCCTGTCACGGAGATCTCTACACTGGGGACTGATCCTCTCAACGATCTTCCTCGGGTCAATAGTTTCACTATGAACCAGAGGCCGGTGAATCAGGAAGCGACTTCTCTAGTGGAAAGTTTATGTAAACTTTTACACCTCTCGAAGAATCAGCGGGAGGAGATGTTTACTGCAATCAACCAGATAGCGCTGGACGTGAATTTAACTCCTTTGCGTCCAGAAGCCTCAAAAACACCAGAGATGTCTGTGAATAATGTTACATTTACAGACGAATACATGATGGCGGAAGAAGGTCACAACAGGCCCTGCACGTTCTTTGCACCTATCAAGGATTCGAGTTCAAGAGGGCCCTCATCGACACGGGGAGAGTCTTTGAATGTGATTACTTTCAAGACACTCAAGACGGCCAAGGTTCGCTTAAGCAAGATCGTGCGACTGTGACCTACCACGATGATAGACTTTGAAGGAAACCAAACTAACACGTACGGGTATGTCAATTTGAATTTATCTCGTAGGCCTGGCCCAATCAAATGTGGAATTCGAAGTCATAGAAAAGGAGCCGGAATACCATATGATACTTGGGGAGACCATGGCTTCATGACAATAGATCGTCCCCTCGACGTATCACCAATGCCCTGAAGACTATCTTGAATAAAGTAGTCGTTCAGTATTCTGCATCATTGTCTCCTTACACACCAATATGTGGAGTGGAATTGTTTGAACCAAGAAGAAGCTCACGCCGAAGAATCGAGACAAAGTTCATTGCATCCCACTCCCCACGTGGGCATCAATCCAAGAGGATAACCAAGTTGCATCATTGAGGGATAAGCCCCATGATGCATCTTTGCCGACAAGGTGTTCTTCTTCATCCGGTGAAGCCGCGACCCACGTTCACACTAAGAGGGAGCGAACTTTTGTGGCGAGACGTGATCAGAAAGGAAAATGTGTACCGACGCCGTTGTTAGCAATTAGCAGGGGAGACTGTTGCCCAGCCTCTCCGCCCAGTGGAATGCTACAAAAACGACGATCCACGGGAAGAGGTGCTGGATGCTCCACGACAGCTACAAGACGGCACCAACTCCACGACTGATGAGCTCGAAATCGTTAATATCGGGGAATGAGGAATCTCCTAGGCCTATCTCCACCGGCTCAACCTTGTGTACGGATGAACGCACGAAGCTCGTGGAACTTCTCAAAGAGTACCAGGACATATTCGCTTGGACGTATGAATAAATGCCCGGTTTAGATGAAAAGTTGGTCACCCATCATCTACATGTTATACCGGATCCAAGCCGGTTAAAAACGATATCCGAGGCAGTTCAGACACGAGATCAGGTGTTGCTTAGATTTCAGAGACTTGAACAGATGTTGCCGCCAAAGATGATTTTCCTCTACCTAACATCAACATGTTAGTGGATTCCACCAAATGGACACGGCATGTTCTCCTTCATGGATGGATATAGCGGCTACAATCAGATAAGGATGTATGAGCATGACGCGAGTAAGACAACTTTTCGAACTCTTCTCGGAAATTTTTATTATACAATGATGCCATTTGGTTTAAAGAATACCGGTGCAACGTATCAACGCGCTATGACGGCAATCTTCCATGACATGATGCATAAGCAAGTTGAAGACTACGTGGATGATATAGTAGTCAAATCAAAAGCTCGAGCGGCCCACAAAGAAGTCTTACGACAAGTGTTTGAATGCCGTGAATACATGTTGAAGATGAATCCTTTGAAATGCGCTTTCGGCGTTTCTTCAGGCAAATTTCTGGGATTCCAGATGACTGCTGAGGAATCAAAGTGGACCCATCTAAGACCCAAGCTATCCCCATGATGCCGCTTCCGCGAGCTGTGAAGGAACTCCAAGGTTCATGGGCAAGGTGAACTACATTCGATGTTTTATACCTGGTCTATCCCAGCTTGTTGCTTCATTCACCCCCTTGCTGAAGAAAGGAGCAAGTTTCGTCTGGACCGCACTATAACATGAAACATTTCAGAAGATTCAACGAATATTGTCATCTCCAAATAATCATAAAGGGTTCACCTATTATGTCGTCCCGGACGAGAGCGAGCGCGGGACATCCTCAGATCTACTGAAGCCGACACCTCAAGGGAGCAGCCTCAAGAAGATAGCAATGTATGCAACATCAATGAGAGACGCTTTCAGAATTTCGTCTCCCGTAGAAGAAGTAGTTGCATTACTAAAAGAGATTGCACCTGAGACTTAAGAGGTACATACAGATTCTCCATGAAAAGATCTTCATCATATTTTCAGAGCCTATTAGTTAAGTCATTCGCATGAAGGAACTTCCCTACTCCTCAAAGACACTATCCAAAGTTGATAATGGCGGAGGAGTGTGATCGGGGATCGCTAGCACTGCCCATCTCAAAGACGGTACATTTAGAGAGATGAAAGCACGTTATTATTATGATTCCAAGATGTCCAAAGACGAGGATATACTCAAGAGAGCAGACGTATTGTCAAAGACCAGTGATATTTCTGGACGTCTATGAAACGCAACACAGATGTAAAGACGGACTCATGAACCCAGCGTGACAACGTCCATCAAGTCGAAGGATCGGTGGATACTCGTGGGCGGGGGACTGTCTCCCTCTTTTTTTTCATTCCATGAGGCAACATCAAGGAAGCTATCGGTTCCATCATTAAGCTTCTCCCTCGAGACAAGCTCTACCACTATATGGAGACCGCCAAGTTCGTGCCCGTAGTTATCACGCCTCTTCCTGCCAGTCTCTTACGATCACAAACTGCAGACTAAAGAACCGTTGTTCGTTTGTTGATACCAGTGCCCAAGCTTCACCATAGCAACAACCACTACGGACAGAGGTAATCCGAACTTCTGCATATTATACTTTCCCACGGAGAAGCAATAGAGTCACGGAGGAGAGATGGCGATATCTTTATTATGGTAAACTCACCGACCATACAAGATAGAACCATATAAATCACGCTTGGGGACTGAGGCTCAGCATGAAATTTCTTCGCCGTCAGTCGAGGACTTCTTCAAAACAAGAGACGGTCAATCAAGGAGCATGTAATTTGCAAGAGAAAATTAAATCAAGAAGAAGCCGCTTCAACACTCTCTCCAGAGACGCCTTGACGTTCACTTCGGTTTTTTCAAACTCTCTCCCGGGACCATATCGACGTTCGCTCTCCGTGGCCGCTTCAACACTCTCTCGGGACCCGCCGACGTTCGCTCCAGAAGCTGCTTCAACGCTCTCTCCAGGAGCCGCCTCGTTCGCTTCAGAAGCTTCTTCAACACTCTCTCCGGGACCCGCCTCGACGTTCGCTCCAGAAGCTGCTTCAACACTCTCTCCGGGACTCGCTTCGACGTTCGCTCCAGAAGCTGCTTCAACGCTCTCTCCAGGAGCCGCCTCGACATTCGCTCCAGAAGCTGCTTCAACGCTCTCTCCAAGAGCCGCCTTGACGTTCGCTTCAGAAGCCGCTTCAACGCTCTCTTCAGGGGCCGCCTCGACGTTCGCTTCAGAAGCCGCTTCAACACGCTTTACTGAAACTACATCACCGTTCTTTTGGGAGTGCTTCAACATTTTTTCCCGGTTGCTTCAACCTTTCAAGGATATTACTCATGATAGGGCTTGTCCTCATCAGAGTCGGGTATTATGAAATCAACGTGAATAGTTTGAGAATCTAACCAACCATATGCGTAATCTACCTGGGGCCAACCGACATCATGTTAGGGGAACGCTCACTTGGACGCCTCTTGAACGTGACATGCTCTAAGGACAGGACGACCCATCTCTCCTGGTAACATCTAACTTTGTCTCATAAGTTTTATCTTTATTTGTCACCATCTAATGCCTACCCCACAATAGTGCAACCATTGCGTGCTAGGCATGGGACTTAATGTTGATGGTGGATTTTAGTTTATCGCTATAATTGTAAAACCTAATTTAATGCGTTGACATCCTGCAAAGAGTAAAGACGTTTGATAATGCGCTGACATCCTGCAAAGGGTCAAGCCATTTGATAAGTGATGAGTACCTCTTCACATTATTTATTCAAGCAATTGCATAAATACACAAAATTCACCCGTAATGGTGCGTGCAACAAATCCCAAATATTCTGTGAATTTTACTAGCATTAACAATTAATGCATGATTTGCCTAGTATTTTCCATCTTTGTGTTCTCGGCCAAATCTCATCATTGACATGACATGACGATCGAGTGATCACTCTCGGCAGAGTAGCATGAATCTCCGTGCCAATATTGAGACATGTATGAAATACCCACACAGGCTACATCACTCTCTGACAGAGAGTCTCGCATCGACGCGCTTTGGTTAGCCGATCGAGCATGCTTAATTTCCTTAAGGACAATCTAGACTGTCCAAATCAGTCTCAGAAATGATCACGGCCATACAAGTTGGCCGCGCAATTTAACAAGCCTAACCAAACCCTCGGAAAAAGTAGGCCATCATCGTGACCCACCGGCGGGCCGTTTATGCCCTAACCGTTCGAACAACACACAAACTCCTCCCAAAGACGTCAAACGCCAGCCCTAAAATAGGGTGGTTGCGTTGCTTTGGAAGAACCTCGGCGAGCTTAGACCGTGCTCAAGGCGGTCTTAAAATCATCACGGCCCAGAGATCATCCAACGAATGATCTCGGGTAGCGCTAACACACACATTGGCGAGCCCACTTCTCACCTACCCGATCGGCCTTCTCACAAAGAATGCCGTAGAGCAATGAATGTTTGCTCGAAACATGGGCCGCGTGATGCTTTAAAGGGTCGCGGAAATTTCACTAGTGTCTTAAATCGATCACAACCATCCAACTTAGCCATCCTATTTGGATGGCTTAGATCGTGCCTAGGACCATCGGACAGGTGCACATATGTTCACCATCGGCCCAACGTGGGCCCCACACGGTCGGTCTCCCAAAGGAGGAGCATAGCCTGCCAAACCGCTTAGTTAAAGTCACGCACACGCGACCGCCCAAAACCCTAATTAGGGTTTGCGGCATGGCATATGTGTCGCGATTTGATCACGACCATCCATCTTCGCCGACTTGGATGGAGGGTGTAGATATAGACTAAGGAGGTCCGAGAGAGCATCAACGTGAGCACCGCGGCCCACTTGTGCGTGTGACCTGGTCGGCCTAGGCTAACCATGGCCGAGCGCCTCGAAACGCACGCCCGAAGGTGGTATCTCACGCGTCTTCCAAATCCTTTGCGGCAATGGATTCCTGTCACAAATCGATCACGACCACTCATCTTTGCCAGCCAATTTGAGTGGCCTAGATCGCACCTTCATGAGACAAAGTGGTACGGACATGCACACCCGGCAGCCGTCTACACGCATGCCCTATTGGTCCCACTAAAAATCTTGTCCATGCTCGATTTTGGTCAAGCTAAAGAGTGATGCTTGCGCACCTCTCTAAAACCCTAAAATTCATCAACGGTCACAAACATGTGCGCGGATCATCTCGTCCATCCAACTTTGCCGAATTTTGGCCTGGACAACCCTAGGCTAAGAGTTAAACAACCAATGAGGCACTTTGGTGATCACCGTCCGTCACTCTACCACAGGAGTGATCGGCCAAGGGATAATAGGCCCGCCCACGCGGCCTTCAAACGATCCCTTGAAGATGTTTGAACATGCTTGTTATTTTAAGACGCTTAATGCGCGACTTACTCCATTAAGATTTAAAAACAATGCTTCATACATATTAAATGTATTCGATGCATTACATGCATAAAATATACACGATATTTCATGAATATCGATTTCCTAAATAACTTTGTTATTTAACCTAATAAAGATCGGTGCTATTTCTTGCGGGTCCCACAACTCGACCCACTCACTCGAGACATCAAACATGTCACAAATTGGGGGACACTCACTAGGGTATTGGTCTGGCGGTTTACAACGTGCAACGCGCCATTACAAGAACGTGTCAGGAAGAGTGGACGGTTAACAGTGATGAGGGAAGTGGGCAAAGGTATGATCGTGTAACAATCAACACTCCTACACGACCCACTACTCCATCACTTCACCTCTTCCACTTCCTATGAGATGAGGGGTTGCGCTCAATGACTTGTATAAATAGGTCTTTCACTATTTCCAAACAAACAACAACGAACACGAAAAAACCAAGTGTTGTCATCGGTATCCGTAAATCACCATTCGATACAAGTCATAAACAGACCAACACCTTCACAATCTCAACACCTTCTTCGCTTCCCTCGCTAAGATCAACCCCATCTCCTTCACTTTGTGACCAAGCAAGTCCTAACGACCATTTCTTGGTTTAGGCCAGAATTGCATGCAGTTGATCTCTCGAATTAAAAGCACTCCCCGTGCGAAGGCATTTGTTTAGGGTTTAGATTCGTTTCTCATCCACACACACCAAATTTACCAAAACCGCAAAAACAGTTTTACCCATAAACACAAGTAAACATACTTCGTTGTTGTATTATCTCGATATTGTATCCATAGACGATCACACGAAGTGTGAACCGATTAGTTGTATTGTCTCGACTCAATCCATAGACAATCACTTTGGAGAAATGACTTATAGGTGGAAAAGTTTTAGATTGAGGTATATTTGCGTACCATCGTCTTTTCACACGATGAAATCAGTTTCGTCCAGTTTGAAGTTGGATAAATATAGATTCACCCATGAGCAACACATGATGCAACCAGTTTCATTCAGTTTGAAGTTGGATAAATTTGGATTCACTAAAAGTAACACATGATGCAACCGGTTTCATTCAGTTTAACCTTCGATTTTCATCCAAGATAACATGAGATGCAACCAGTTTCATTCTATTTAAACTTAAATGAATCCAGATTCATCCAAGAATAACACAAGATGTAACCAGGTGCATCCTGTTTAAACTTAAATGAATACGGTACTTTTTTTTTTTTTTGTATTGTTCTCTTATTTCTCATTGAATTCTTGTTTCGGTTGCTCGTGTTCGTGGTTATTCTTGGTATAGCATATGTCACGAGTTTATACTCATCCAATTGGGGAAGAAAAATTAGGCGCAAATCGTTTGAAATTTGTAATAAAAATATGGGTGAATGTTAGTTGTGGTGATGATAGAGTTAATGTTGCTAGTGGTGGGTTTAGAGCAGTGGTGCTAATGGCAAGGGTAGTCGGTGAAGGTGGTGACGGTGGTAACCATGGGCAGATATGGTAAGGTGATGATCAATGCAAGCTGCGGTGGCGGAGGAAAAAGATAATATTGAAACGGTGGAGAAGTAAAAGTTGTCTATGGCAGATCAATATAGGATCGATAGATTTTTATGTTCATGGTGGAGAAAGATGGTGGTGTATGCAATTAATGGACAAACAAAAACGATTTGTGTCAGTAGTTTTGAGGCGTAGTGATAGAAAGAAAGGCTCGTGTGTTGGCTAAAGGGGTATGATGGGCAGTTCTCATATTTAAATGTTCCCGTCCATTTAACCCAAACCAAAATCTTACTCGTCCTTATTTACCTGGTTTTTAAAGTTTCTTGGCATATGACCCATTTTCCCATACTTTTTCGTGAAAATTTTATAAATGACTTAGAGAGCCGGTTACTTGCCACTTGCTACTGATATTGTATGTACGTGAATTATGTGAGCCACATGGGTACATGTGCCTGCAAACTTTACTCTCAGGAGACCATTCTCTTCCATTTTCCGTCACTTAGTTTTGTGAACTAAGTGACGGAAAATGGATTACAAGTACTATGAGCAAAGGAGTAAAGTTAATCGGACACCTAATGTCGAAAAAACACCCATATCTTTCATCTTGCGGCTACTCAAAGAAGAAGGAAGAATCGAATCTCTGCACTCAAAGGTTTAGATGGCCAATGGATTACTAATGATGATAAAGTGGTGGCTCACTTAGTCGATCATTTCTCCAACCTCTTCAAGAGAGATCCAAGTGAGGATCATACTCCTGTCAAGTTAGATGCTGGTAATAATGAGCTGATTTCTCAAATCCCATCAACTAAAGATATCTGGAATGTCATTAGAAATATAAAGAACCTAAAATCTCCAGGTCCTGATGGAATGTCGGCTGTCTTCTTCAAACGCTGTTGGGAGCACATTGGAGAGGATGTTACTAATACTATCAAACATTGCTTTGCTTCAGCCTCGGTACCTCCAGGGCTAAACTACACTAATATCTGCCTAATTCCTAAGGTAAAACACCCTGCTCTACCTTCTGAATTTCGACCTATTGCTCTTACAAATATCATGTATAAGGTCATAAATAAAATCATTGCTCAACGGCTGAAGACTCATCTAAACAACTTAGTTGACCATTCTCAGTTTGCATTCATACAAGGTAGAATGATTATAGATAATATAGTGGCTGCCAAAGAGATATTTCATACTATGTCTACTTCTACCTCTGAATTAGGTTCCTTTGCCCTAAAAATAGACATTAGTAAAGCTTACGATAAAGTGAGTTGGAGATTTCTCAGCCACTGTCTCAGGGCTTATGGTTCTTCGAAATTCTCATGATTTCATAATGCACTCGTGTGTCAACGGCATCCTTCTCAATTGTTATTAATGGTCGAGGCTTAGGGATATTTTATTAGTGAAAGAGGGTTAAGAATGTAGGGTTGTCCCTTGTCCCCATACTTGTTTATCTTGTGCACTCAGGGGCTATCTTGGCTCATGAGAACTATAGAGAATAATGCTATCTACAATAACTATAAGATTTGTCACAATGCTCCACCATTTTCGCACTTAATGTTCGATGATCTTATGTTGTTTGGAAACCTCGATGAGAAAACCATAAACACGCTGCAAAATATTCTCAGTACATATGCTTCTTGGTCTGGACAAAGCGCAAATATGCAAAAGTCGTCTATTCACTTCAGCAAAGGAGTCAGTCCAAACAGAAGGCATGAGTATGCTTGTAGATTGGGTGTTCAGCAAATGCAGCTTATTGATAATTATCTTGGGCACCAACTTCTCAGATCCTCATACAAGATTGATTCTCATGACTTTCTAGGTGATAAATTCGATGCTAAGCTGGCGGGTTGGAAGGGTATACAACTTTCGCATGCAGGGAGACTCATTATGATCAAGCATGTCCTTGGGCTAATACCTTCTTACTATATGGCAACCTCATTCATTCCGAAGAAGGTGCTAGAAAGACTAACAAGAACAATGAGAAATTTCTGGTGGGGTCATTCTAAAGAGGTAAGAAAAACTCATTTTATCAACTGGAAAAACTTTGAGAAGCCTAAAGATGCAGGTGGATTAAGTATAAGATCTCTGCAACACCTGAATAGAGCTATGATAGCCAAGCTTATTTGGAAGTTTTTAGAAAATGATACATGTCTGTGGTGTCAGCAAATGAGAGCTAAGTACTTACAAAAAGAAAGCTTCAGGATGTTAAAAAGCGCGAAAATGCACTTTTACACAGTCTCACTATGTTGATTTGCAAAAGTGAAGTGGGAGAGGGATCTTTTGGGTTTGTTGAATGCGGAGAAAATATTGATATAAGGAAGGAGCCTTGGATTCCCAATCTTCATAACAAAAGACCTTCCTTGAATCGAATGCCACAAATTGCCCTCAAAGGTTAATGAACTATTATCATTCATAACCAAACTTGATGGGATACTGAAAAACTGCAAGACTTATTTCCCCCCAATGAAGTGGAGAAAATTTTGGATATCCATCTTACCAGCAATGAGGAAGGCACAACTAAGGACAAATTATTATGGCTACATCATCCAAATGGTAAGTTTTTGGCAAAATCCTTCATCAAATCTCTCCATGACAAAGCTCCATCTTCTTCAAATACTGGTAATCATGAAGATTTTCCTTGGAAGAAATTACATGCGAGTTAAAAGCATATCTCGAAAGATCCAGGATGTTTATATGGAGGATTCTTAATAATGACATAGCAGTGGGAAGCAGAATGCTGAAAATTTACAAAGACATTAATGCAGACTGCAGAATGTGCAATAATGCTTTGGAATCACTAGAACATTTGTTTCTATACTGCCCTGTAGCCCAGACTTTCCTTTTTGCTTCCCCACTAACTCTTAGAACTGATGAAAGCTCCAATCTATCTGTACTTCACTATGTTAAGAGCTGGCTGCTAGAGGGTGGAGACTACTCTAAGCTTAAAATGGGAGCCTGCCTATTTTGGACTCTGTGGAAGACTAGAAATAATTTGATATTCAACAAGGGTTCCATTAATATGAAGACTATGTTGCAAGAAGGGATATTCTGGTACAACCAAGACATCGCGCCTCAGATTGATAATGCTCTGCCTACTGAACAAGATCTGCTAGATTCTTTTGTTATGGTATGGTCCCCTCCCCCTGCTTCTAAATTTAAGATTAATTTTGATGGTGCTTCTGGACCTCGAGGGTATGCATGTGCTGCTGTTGCTAGAAACCATAGCTCTGGATTTGTAGGATGTCAAACAAATGAGTTAGATTTCAGCTATCCTGTTGAAGCTGAAGTTTATGGTGCATTGCTAGGCATTGAACTTACTTCTAGCAAAGGGCTAAACCACATCATCTTAGAAGGCGACTCTCTCATTGTGATCAATGCTCTGAGATATAACAATGGTCCAACTCCTTGGCGCATAAAGAATACGGTCGGCAGAATCAAAGATAAGTTAAATGCCTTCTCTACAGTTGAATTCAGTTTCATCAAAAAGGAAGCCAATTATATGCCTCACTCCTTAGAAGCTTCTGCTGTCGAACACCATCTGTCTAATCAGTGGTTATCTTCCCCTCCTTCGTGTATTTCTCACTTGTTCAGTGAGTTTTCTCTCTTCTCTGAGTAGTTTCTCTCTATTTTCTTTGTTGGTTGTCTTTTTATTTGTAACCTTCAAAAAAAAATAAAAAATATTTTCTTTGTTGGTTGTCTTTTTATTTGTAACCAAAAAACAAAAAAGTTATGTGAACTATTCATCGTCCATGCGCGTTTATTAATTTAAGTTTCCTGTTTCTAATCATGTCCAAAACTGTATATGGAAGCTATAATGCTATATGACAGACCCCTCAGTAAAATGAAAGTTTTTGAGTTGGGCCAGATCAAGTCGGAAGGGATGCAACCGACAATTGGCGGCATCTTTCTACCACGCATGTCTTGTCTTGTTACGTTTACATTGACAAGTAGAGTGCACGTGCGTTGCACGAAAAATCCAAAGTAGTACCTATTATAAATGAAAACACACTCTGTGTAGATAAATTTCTTAAAAAATATTTTTATAAATTACTAATTCTTGTATACATACACTTTGCGGCAAGTGTCCCCAATCAAGTTTCTCAAGCACAAATCCACAAAATGTGAAGTGCGGTAAAAGCCACAAAACAAAGGTGCTTAGGGAATAGAAGTTTCAAAACTATCTTTCCGGCGCCCATGTAATTTCCGGTTTTAGTGTCCACCAATATATCGCCGCAGAATGTTAACAAACAAAGGACACTCACGGTAGCTCGCAGCAGCCCCAGTATCAACGGTGTCTGCCTTTGATCCACCTTGCAGTGTCACCTTAAAGGCCAAGATCTGTTTGAATCATCTTCATCTAAACGGTTCCTGTCGCACTACATTGAAGTTAGAAAGTTTCAACAATCATGTATTAGCCGTCATTACAACTTCAAATTTCTAAAAAGGAAGTCAGAGGATGTAATGATAGATAATTAGACCAATTCCAAGTTCCAAATGGGAATGTAATAATTAACTTAGTCATAGAATGATACATTACCAAATAGTCAAGTTGACATCAAAAAAATCAGACTATCATTGTTTACCATCCTAAAGAGAATGGTGCATGAGCAAGCTATGTATAGAGTCGGAAAATATAAGATACGTAAAAATAATGTGACCGATATAACTCACCCAGGACTAAGCTGTGGCTTCTGCAGCCCAAGACGATTATCATGCTACAAAATTCTTATAGAACTTTCTTTATGACCCATGAATGGTATGAATACTCTTAATTTTGGCATCACACGCCCCTTTAATGAGCAATTTTAAACCATGTTGCCATGAGGTTAACTGCATCTCTACTACATACCCGGATCAAAATAGAATGGATGAGTTTAGTAACCAACATACATGGAGAGAGAAAATGCAAAACAATTTCGAGCAAACTTCTTCCAAGAAAAGGAAATGCACCCTATTGTCCGGGTTGTTATTGAGATCACACCATAGGCGATATCGATCAACCTCGATTATAGCAAAATCCATACTTGAAACTAATGAACTGAACTTGGAGACTTGTAAATTTTCCTCTTTGAACCGTAATGTGAATTAACAATATGAATTTAGATTCCTAACATCAACAGTACACACATTTTTTTCTCCTAATTTTTTTTTCAAACAACTCCTATCATACTTAACCAAGCAGGAATTTGTTGTTAAAAGCACCAAATTCCAAAGTAATCACCGCATCTCAAATATTTTTCCCTAACAATGAACCTATGAGTAACCTAAAATACCATATTTTTCGTTTCCCCAAACAACTAAAATAATTTGTCAAATTAAATTGAATTCAGTAAGAAACTTTCCGATACATGCGGATGTACCTAAATCGACGAAGAAGATTGAATAACAAACCCTTCAAAATCATTCATAAAACGAGATGTGAAACAAAATCCCCAAAATTTACGAAACCCTCTAATTTCGATTACAAAAATCAAAGATGTTGCATACCTAATAGAGGAAGTGAAAAACAACCAACTCAATTCTTCATCTCCGTCATTGATTGCCCACAAATTCCTTGAAACGGAGGTGAAGATTCTGTTTGCGGCGACGGATTTTATGAATTTCGGTTGTTTAGAATAGAAAGAGGAGAATAAAAACGAAGAGGAATAATCGAGGAAGAAACAAAAGAAATAAAGTGAACGGCTATGGTCGAGATGAAGACAATCCAACTACTGATGCGCGTTGTTATAAAATACGTTTGGTACGAAAAGTACGGCGGTACACGAAAAGTACGGCGGTACACCAAAAATGGTTAGTGTTTTCAGTTGGGCTTGTTGGCATTAAAAGGGGGGAGATATATTTTCACACGACCAAAAAAGGACATGCCTATATTTTTACGCAAACTAACCTAGCAATTAACGCACCTGCCGCATATTCAGATATTCTCTAACCCTGGGCCCACTTTCAGATAATTTCTTTGCCATGTAAACCTGAAAACAAGAATTAGCATGCCTGATGGCATTGTCGAATATTTTTATTTGTTGTCCCCTCTTTCTCGTATTGCCTTTCCCGAATCCTGGCCCAAACAAAGTGCAATCAATTGATCGATTTTTTTTTTTTCTCTTTTCCCATTATCTAGTATGAGGAGTTTTGGTTCAGGAGGTTATAGCTTTCAAGCTCCAAGAGTCCATGGTAACATAAATAAAATACTTTCCATGTGCTTGGATTTTGTGTCCAATCGAAAGGCTACTTGCCGAGAATGAGCAAAGTCCAAGAAAAATAGAGATTGCGATACTACTCCTGTTTGCCGAGAATGAGCAAGTCCAAGAAAAATAGAGATTACGAACATTTTAAAACGAAAGATAATCAGATAACTTCTGTTTGTCTAGAATATTACAACTAGTCATCTGTAATTATTGCTTAAAAAAGAGTTGTTAATCCAATTATAATCGAAGGAAAAGTGATCAATAATTTTGTGCCAACATGAAGCTTCGTAGGCAGATCTGATCGTGTCGCAATATAATTGGTCAAATAATCGCACCTCTCCCGCCTAACTTGTACACTAGGGGATACCAATAAATAGATAGAGGTGGTTGATGTTTCACAATCCTCTCTCCATTTTTGTTTATTTGTTTCTCCCTTTCTCTCTCTTTCACTCTCTCTGGTTTCTTTCCATCTCTCTCACACCCTCTCGAGAATTCTTTCTTCTTCTTCTTCGAAATTCTCAAAGTTGAGGGTGGGAGTAATGGGGGAGAGTAGCTGCTTGGGATTTCCTTCTAAACTTGATAAGATCATCATCGATACAGATCCTGGAGTCGGTATGTCTTATTTCCTTGGGTTCTTTTATATTTTATTTATAATTCTGTAATTGAAGATTGTAATCGGTGATATAAATAGGGAATCTTTTATTGATTCGGTTGTTATTGGAGATTAATTGATTGGTTTCTGTCGAGATTTAGTGATACTTTGTAGTCTAACAATGTCGAAGTTTGTTGATTTTAATTGCAGTTTGGAATTTTGGATTTTTTCATGGAAATTTTGATTTAGGTTTTATCATGTTGTGGTGTGTTAGCTGAGAGTGCTGCATGCCAGCCCTTACCCATACGTTCAACTTTCAATCTATGAAAATATCAAAGTTTATTTATTGACTTTCCGTTGTGCCTCTTTATGGTGTTGGGCCAAGTGACTTTTATAGAATGGAATTTGAAGAAGAAGAAAAGTGTTGCTTTTTCAGTGTGCTATGCACTTTAATTTTTCGCATCCTTCCCGTTTTGAATAACAGTAGCTATCTTTCCCAGGATGGAATTAAGCATCAGGGAAGAAAAATTTAAGTAATTGTTAATTTTAATGTACTCTTTTGAAGTGGCTGAGCAATAGTTGATTTCGGTATCAATTGTTTTGCCAGAATATTCACCTTTCTAAGTTTTTGTGGTGGGTTTGAAATGCATTACTAGGTTAACTTTAAGGCATGGCCAGCAACAAAAAGGCTCCCTTAAAAGGAAAATTAAAGCAGAAGCAGTTTCACACTTTTTATAGATGTGAAAATTGTTCTTTCAAAAAGCTTATAAAGTATGCTGGCTCTTAAAAGGGATTTCTGTCTTCATGCAGATGATAGCATGGCAATCTTGATGGCATTTCAAACACCAGAGCTGGATATTTTGGGTTTGACAACAATTTTTGGTAATGTTACTACCAAAGATGCCACTCGTAATGCCTTGATACTGGTACTATCTCATCATCTATATTTTTCGTTCACCTTTAACTTTTCCATTATTCTAGAAATTAGTCTTCTATGTCTACCTTGTCTGGTTATTTGATCTTTCACCATTAATAACATTAGTTGTTGTTTAAAAGGATAGTGTGAGATAGCAGGACGGACTGACGTTCCAGTGGCGGAAGGAAGCCTTGAGCCTCTAAAGGTAAGGGACTTTTGCTTGTTTCTCTGCCTAAGATAGGATATGTCTTTATCAAAATCATATTGCAGTACCCAATTAACGTGAGTTTGGATGCTTAATTCCCTGCTTTGAATATATTAGATCACTAGATAGATTCATTTAGTATTTCATAATTTATCAGATAATTTTCTGATGTTGAGTGTTCTAGAACTATATATAAATCCATTTCGTGAACAAAGATCCTTGCCAAATTGCTCTTCTAGGCAGAATTGGATTGATTTTCTGCCCATGTCAACACCAATAATGTTTACTGTAATTCAGGCTGATCTTTGAGCTGTCACTTGTTAGACTACTTGAAAATGCTAGTGAATATTAACCGTATTTTCTTTGTGATATAAGCTAAAGATGGTTGCTGTTTTATTGTTCTTCTATTTAATGCCATGAATTTTCCTATCTAGTTTGTCTTAGTTGTTTGAGTTATTGTTATCAATGATGGCTAAAAGAAAATTGCTTCTCTCCCTTCAAAGTTTACAACTTCTACCCTGTGTTTGGATAAGGTTTATAGAGAATTTACTTTGTGGAACACATCTTCAGGGTGGAGCTCCTCGCATCTGTGATTTTGTTCATGGTTCTGATGGAATGGGAAACTTATCTCTGCCTTCTCCTAAGGGAAAAAAAGATGAGAAAAGTGCTGTAGAGTTTCTAGTTGATAAGATTTCTGAATTCCCTGGTGAAATATCTATACTCGCCTTGGGTCCATTGACAAATTTGGCCTTGGTAAGTAGAAATATCGCCTCCATTGAAGCTCTTTTCTCTTGTTTTGTGATGAAAAGTGTCATCAAGTTCATCAGATTTGGTTTCTTCGAATCAGGCAGTTAAAAGTGATGCATCCTTCGCAAGCAAGGTGAAGAGAATAGTCGTACTTGGTGGTTCGTTTTTTGCATCTGGAAATGTCAACCCTGCTGCTGAAGCCAATGTAAGAGCTAGTTTTCCCACTTTTCCTTCTTTTGTTACACATGCATAAGTTTGATGACCACCATTCTTAACCAAGTGAGTTACATAAAGTTGGCCTTTATCTTTAACTTTATAGATTTATGGAGACCCAGAGGCAGCTGATATTGTGTTCACTTCTGGGGCTAATATTGATGTTGTTGGCATAAACGTCACGACGCAGTGCACACTAACAGGTATGCTCATACTGCCCACCCTTCAAGCCTCTTCAGTCCTTTTATATTATCTCCTTAAAAAATTGTGTGACAATCATATGTTAGCTCACTTATCCTGAATTTTAATCTCTCTTCCAGATGAAGACCTCTCTGACTTGAGGGAATCAAAAGGAAGACATGCTCAATTCCTAAGTGACATGTGCAAATTCTATAGGGATTGGCATGTGAAATCAGATGGTTTATGTGGTATATTCACAACCCTATAGTATTCATTTTATACCCCACTGTCCTCGTTTTTCTTCTCTTACTTTTCAAGTTATGTTATCAGCGGACTGACTTACCTAAGTTTGCGTAAATCAGGGATATTCCTCCATGACCCTGTTAGCTTTGTGGCACTAGTCCGGCCTGATCTATTCACCTACAAGAAGGGAGTTGTGAGGGTGGAGACACAGGGCATTTGCATCGGCCATACTTTGATGGATCAAGGACTGAAAACGTATGTTATATCTCACGTGCTCGGATTACTTTTTGGTTTTGTGTTTCTTCAACTAACTTTCATGTAAAACATTTTTGATGCAGATGGAATTCAAGCAATCCCTGGACAGGCTATTCCCCCATTTCAGTTGCATGGACAGTTGACGTCGATAGTGTTGTTTCATATATTAAGGACCTTCTAATGAAACAATAACAACTCAAAGTGGCAACGAAGTTCCACCAGGAGCATTCCAAGGCTATGGAAGGGAAGATTGGCTTGGCTTGTCTTGGCCTCAGTCATCAACTAGATCGCATGTGTTTATTCCCTGCTAATTTTTCTTCCCATTGCCAACAACCAATGCTGGATTTGTAGGGCTCAATCTTGGACTCGGTTGTTAAATTTCTTGCTAACAACCGAATGTTTGATATTGAAGGGTTCCTCTCATTCTACTGTATATCATGTGATTCAAATGCTATTCATTAAATTAAAAAGTTAAAAGTTTTATAATTACTCTTTTACAGATGTAATGTGATCTCTGAAAAATGATTTCGTACTGGACAATAACAGATCACAATAAACGAGAATGCCAAGAACACCAAGTTGTTCCCGAAATCTGTCTCGCAACATAAAATCTACTAATTGAATGACAATCTATCACCAACGTTCTTTGAGACGTTAATTTTTTTTTTTTCTTTTTAAATATTATTATTATTATTATTTAATATTATTACATGAAAATAGTTGGAAGCCGAACAAGCTAAGCTCCAACGACATACTATTACATTAATTGAACAGGTTGATGTGCTAGTCTACCAGCGGGCCTCATGGGGAACCTTGCCAAGGGGAGCCGAAACGGCGGTTAAAAAAGCCAGTTAACCAACTTACCGACCCTATTATACCTCAAGGTTGGCCGTGCTGAAGTTTTAGATGGAAACTTCAGCGGGGCAACCTTTTATGAACTCAAACAACAAACAAGTGACCGATCAAAAAGAAAACAACAGCAAACAAGTCTTTAGAAAATTCCCACATTTATGACTATTTTGTCAGCCACTAAACTAGAACAGGAAGATGAAATGGGGTTAGTATGTGTTTAGTGTTAGTAATTAGCATGGTTGCATGGAATATACCGTCTCCACAAATCTGAGAGGTTTTCTCTGGACTTAGTTGAGGATGATTTATTTGGTCATAATAATAGTAGGATCACATTCTGCACACCCCATGGAGTATCACAGACTTATAGAGACTTTAGTTTGCCATAGAAATTGCCCTAACATGTTCCACAGTTCCAGATTAAGAAAAATGTTGAGATGGCCATTTGGCCTAATTTACAGACAGCATAAACATGGTTTTTTTTCCCTTTTCTTCCTTTCTTTTTCTGTTTCTTGAGAGAGCTTTTCAAGTCCATCGCGTTTTGGGTCAATTTTGCGTGTCTGACAAAAACTTTTGCAGTTCTGCAGTATAACCGTGAAAGAAATGACTACCAAACCTCTTTGGTAATCATTTCCTCTTTGTTAGTTTAGTCCATAGAAAACTTGGAAAAGTAGAGTTCCAGATAGGACTTTTTTGCAGCAAGACATTTAAGCAAACACGTTCCAATATAAGACTTTCTCCGCTAAGTCAGGTTTAGCCATACGAGACTATTCTAACAAGAAGCACACGCCATCTATTTACTGTGTACATAACATTAGTTTTATTAATCAACACAAGTACAAAAGTCCTTTCGGGGACATCTGATCTGATAAAAATCAAAATACAAACACAAATCTTTCTTGTAATCTTAAAGCAAAAGCTGGTAAAACATATACATCATCATCAAAAATTGGTAAAACTACTTTTCTTTCCTTATCATGACCGGGCAACTAGCATTACCTACTACGTTGAATGTTGCAGTTCAACTCCTTTGCATATACCCCGTCAAATACGACAACCTACTTTGAAGAGGACTTCCCTTATAAAAAATCGAGTTATAAATACTAGTAGTAATCTACTTTCTTTCAAATATGAACTGCTCAAAATCATCTAAAATTTGTATCATCAGCAAAAAGAAAACTAAGCTAATTTCTTAGTGGTGATGGCTGCTAGAAGAATTTCTTTATGCTTGGTCTCGACACTATTATTATTCGTCGTCTTGGGTACGTCTTGTGAATCAAGATTATTGAGTTATACAAGTGAATCATCGATACGTATGAATCATCAAATGTCGATGAACAAGCCTTGCGAAGAGATTTACGTGGTTGAAGAAGGAGAAACATTACATACTATCAGCGAGAAGTGCGGTGACCCGTTTATAGTCGAAGAAAATCCACATATCAGTGATTCAGATGATGTTTTTCCTGGTTTAGTCATTAAAATTACTCCTTTTAGAATATCATCGCTATAAATTTTGATGTTTTTTTGAGGTCTTTTTCCTTCTTTATATCTCAAGTTGAAGCATCCCAAATCTTTATGGAGACGAACATACCACGTAGTTTTGTTTTTGATCAGTTGTCAGATCAACTCTGCTATTCAACTTCAGGTTCTCTTTGAACCCAGATTGTCATGGGATTTTTAGGGTAAGACCCCACCCATTGGTAACCCATAATATCAAGCCCTTAATTAAAAGAAGTTCAAATTTAGGCCCCAAATTATTAAAAGACATTGGTACCCTTATGCATATTGTCAAACCCATAATTAAATAAAATTTAAATTTATGCCCAAAATTATTAAAATATCATGTGATGATATTCCCACCACCTCCGACCACCACAGCCACCGCCAACCACCTCCGACCACCACCGCCTCCGACCACCACCGACATCCTCCGACCACCACCAACCACCTTCGACCACCGCCGACCACCACCACCGACCACAGACCAACCACCCCCGCCGCCGCCGACAGCCACCACCTCCGACCACATGCATATTGCAAGTATATCTGGAAGTTACACATGCATAAAAATTACACATTCATATTCAAAAGTGTAACGAGAAGTTACACATGCATATGACATGTGTATCCCAAAGTTACACATGGCATGTGTAATAAGAAGTTACACATGCATATGGCATGTATATCCAACAGTTACACATCAAAAAAAAAAAAATATACAAAAAAGATATGTATTGCTTTAATATTCATTTACAATAATTTTTCTGTTTATCTATTAATTGTCTGTTATTGAATACAATAAACGAGTTAGAACACTAAATATGTAAAACGAAATCTTAGAAATGAGACACGAAATCCTCTAATTGAGATTGTTCCTTCCCTTCTTGTCTTCCTCATTACAAAATGCTTCCATATCTGTAACAAAATAAACATCCATGAAATTAGATTGGATGAACAAAAAGAATGAAATAATATTATAGAGTAATTAAGAGTTACACATGCATATGAGTAGTGTAACTTGGAGTTACACATGTGTCTCATTGGTGTAACTAGGAGTTACTCATGCGTTTGACTAGTACAATGAGAGTTACACATTCATAACCTTTATATCCCATCAATTAGCAAGTGTAACTAGAAACTACACATCTAATTGGCATGTGTAACTGGTAGCTACACATCTAATTAATAGTTACACATGCATCTCACTTGTGTAATTAAGAGTTACACATGTATCTAATCAGTCTAATAATCAGTATTATCCTACCTTTTTACAAGCAAATATACATGCGATGAACTACAAAGATATACATGGGAGCGGATTAACACAAGCAGAAAAAAAGCTCAGAGAGAAATTCTTTCTACAGAATGGTGGTTTGCTATTAAAATAGCAAATAGGCTCACATGAAGGTGACATAGAAAAAGCTACTACCTATCCAACCATTCTGTAATCTGGAGACAATGCATCATTATTATATACCTTGTCTGAGGCATGTAATTGAGATCTAAAATGTGGTTTTAAAGAATTATTATCTCATATAAAGGACAAATGATTAAGTCAACATGGTTGATCTTTTACCTCTGAGGTGGCAACGACACACTATTCCCAGAAATATGAATCCCATGCTTCTTATGAAATAGTGCATCACGCTGAAAATTGCAACACAGTAGTCAGTACCAGATAATACAAGATCCCTAAATTTTTTAAAGTGAAAACCAAAATCAATATCTGAATCTAAAAGCAAGGAAAGAAGACAGAGATGAAAGGAATTCAGCTCCAGAAACAACCACTACTCATAGTTCTGGTTCTACTTCTACTTCTTATTCCTTTTTTTACCACAATCTCATTAGATTTCACACTGAATATAGCAAAATCATCAACATCTTCCTAGTGTAATTGTTAGTTACACATGCATTTTCCTAGTGTAACTAAGAGTTACACATGCATATTCCTAATGTAACTAAGAGTTACAGATGCTCACAGAATGTTGAGAATTGAGAAAAGAATCAAATTTCTTGGAGTTATTTTTTACCTCCCATAGTTTTGTTTGCAGATATCATGAACCGAACACCTTGCGTTCTTATTTGCTTTACCAATTTTAGCACGAAAAGTTACCTGAAAAACAAAATTAAACAGCAAAAAAGATCAGTTGGATTATGAGAACTTAAACCTATAACTGAATAACTAAAAGTTACACATATCAAACCTAAACATGAAGTATGATAAGAAAAACTCAACTGCAATACTTCATGTATGATATCAGGTTTAGGCATTCATTCAATCAAATGCATTCATTAATGTAAAAGAACATTTTGAATGCTAAGGCAATTAAAAGAAGTAAAGCAACTAAAAAAACTTGGACAAAGTTCATATGTAGGCAAACTCTACTGCATGAAATGAATAAAAATACACATCTAAAGAAAATAAAGACCTGAAATTAACTGTAGCATAAACTGAAATCATAATTCCAATACTTCAATAAGGAAAATAATCCAGTACTTTAATAAAGAAAACAATGAAAAATGAAAATGGACAAAATTCAATCATGTGTACAAAAAAGTAACTCAATCGTATGAGCATGTGTATCTATAAGTTACATAGCTAATTAGCATGTGTAACTAGTAGATACACATCTAATTAGCATGTGTAACTTACAGATACACATCTACTTAGCTTGTGTACCTGCCAACAACTTGTTTATCTGGCTCCGACAAGGCCACTACAACAAACCACATACTATCTCTAACATGTAAACAAAATAAAACATATTCATCAATCTCACAAATGGAAATCAAAACATGTATGCAACATACAATGCGCATCAGAAACCCTTGGTGGCATAATATCCATCAAAATTTAACTGCAAAAAGTATATAACAAAGGCATATCCTCACCTCATGAGTGGCTATAGAGTTACAGACTCAACAAAGTAAATTTGACACTCAGCAATTCCGCCGACCACCTAATCTGCCACCTATACCTATTCCTCCAACATTCACACCTTAGCTCCAACTCCAACACAACCACCGGCTCCAAAACCTGCACCTATACCACCACCGCCACTTATTAACCAGAGGATATCCTTCATACAAAGAATTTCACTAACACAAAAAAAAAAAAAATGTTACTCAAGATGAACACGCTAACTGAAACAGTTGGGTTTTATGGTGCTTAGCAGGTACACATGTAATGGCTTGTGTAAACGACAGTTACACATGCATATGGCTTGTGTAATCTCCAGTTACACATCCATATGCTTGTGTACTCAGAGCATATAAATTATCTTCATCAGCGCTAGAAACAGGGATATCACATAGAGCTACTCAATCAATAAGATAAAATGACACTTAATCAATTGAAAATGAAACATGAAACATACTATTTGCAACGTATATAACTAGAAGTTACACACACATATGTATAATGTGATTGGAAGATGCACATGCATCTATCTAGTGTAAGTGGAAGTTACACATGCATCTGGTTTGTGTAATAAAAAGTTACACATGCATATAACATTTGATTCGAGGTTATTAAATACAAACTACAGAGATGTGATTGGTAGGAATCATGAAAGCATACAATTCAAAACTCATATGATAATTTAGACTTCAATCATGCAAAAAAAAAGAGTTTGATAAACTTTATTATGAATTATCTGAATATCAAATGTAAATGATCACAATAAAATATAGACAAAAACATTGCGAAAGATGAGATTAAATAATAATATGTAAACGAGACATTTACCTTAAGGTTTGGAATTATCTCCATATCAAGTGCATCAGCTTCCACGAGCCTTGCAATAGCATTCAAATTCACCCCACCTGGATATGAGATACGTGTTAATTTCGTATTATGGAGAACAATCCAAATGTATCAATTAATAATTACAAATATTAAACGCGAACTAGTCAGGCAAGAGTTGTTGGTGTTGAAAATCTTGAAATTTTCAATTTCATCTAGAAGTAACAGGAAGCATATACAATCATTAAATCAAAACTCAACTGCAGTTTTATCCTCCTCACCTACAACATTACATCCAATCCACAAATAGCACAACCATATCTCCATCTATAACTCACAGTAACATATCCATTCAAATCCAATGCTAGCCTGCATTTTTTTTCTCAGTCACCATCATATCTTCACTCCTTTCTTCTACAAATTTCATTTACAACCAACCATATCACCACCACTAATTTCCAATAAATAATACTAGTGTAAAAAATTCGATTTCATTGACAGAGATACATCAAACTACATAGAATCAGAAGTAAAGTACACAAGATTAAGCAATTCAATCAAAGTTTATAAAATTCATAACAAATACATGGGTAATAGAGATGATGATTCGCTGATTTCGAATCTGAACACTGATTTTCAGTCAAGTTTTAACATAAACAGATCGATTGATATTAGGTAAGGAAACCTAGAAAAAAATTATAATATCTTTCAATATTTTCATCTTAAAAAGCTAAAAAAATAAATAAATTGTAACAAATCTGAACTTTGATCATGAGTTCATAGATAAAATTTAGTTGAAATCATAACTTCGAAGATTTCGAGAGAAAAAATTCAAAATCAATAACATATAACTTCATTTGAATTAAGAGATAATGAAAAATGAAGCTTATTTGCAAGTCGATTTGATTTCGTAGATGAATCTTTAGATGCAGGATTAATCTTCTTTGGTTAATTATCGCATTAAACAAATCATCTTCATCTTCCATAAGATCTATCTTTTGATCAGATGCAATCGATCTTTGACATAACTGAAATTACAGAGGCATAGAAGGAGAAAATGCAATCGATCTTTGTTTTTGCAGTCGAAGATTTGGATGAAGGCGACGAAAAATGAATCTCAAAAACCCTAGAAACTATTTTTCTACAGCAGAGAGGGAGATAAAGATGAGAGAGAAAGAAAATAGAAAAATGAAAATGTATTCTGATATTCTTCTTGTATATATACTAAAGGGTAATGTTGGCATTATTAAAATTCGTAATAATTAATTATGGGCCTGATCTGAAGAAAATTTGATATTTTGGGCCTGGCAATATCATTTTCTGAAAGTATGGATATGGAGTTGACAATGTATGATCCATTTAGTGGGGCTTCTATATGTTGAACCCATATAGAAGGGGGTTCTAGTATTTTTCACTTATTATTAATAATTACAGACCGTTATCTTTATGAAGGTCCGTAATGTTTGCATTTTTTTCAATTCCGGTGCCCGATTAATATCACGTTGTATCATCGTTGCCATAACTGGCAAACCACATAAATCAACCTAAATAGCAACAGTGGTATTTATTTTGTTTCCCCGAGAATAATAAAAGAATCCTATTATTGGGGCTTAAAAAAGGTTGGTTTTTTGGGGGCTATATAAGGTCACTAAATAGCAATGGTGAACACCCCCTATCCTAATAATTATATAATGACTAATATGACCCCCATTTGATTTGAGATAATAAACATGATTAACATCACTAATCATTATTAGCTAATGAATTAAGACTAATTCATTTCTTAAAGTTAAATGATGAAGATGAAAATCAAAACAAAAAAAATCAGAGGGAAGAGAAGAAGAGAAAAAAGAATTGGGAAAAAAAATGGAAATGAGTGACTCAAGCAAAACTTTTGATGTAGGTGAACCCTCATCTTCAAAATACGATAACGTATTAATACCCATCAACAACGATCAGTTATTTGCTGATTTTTCAGAAAATCATGAAATTTTTTCTCAAAATAAAAATAACCCTTATGAACCTTACGATGATCTCGAAGGACCAACCCAAGAAGAAGAAGAAATCGAAGAGACCAATGCTCAAGATTACCAGGTATACCTCTATTCTAACTTCAATTTCAGTTTTTTAGCCCTGAGTGGCAAGAAGTTCGATTTTTTACTTCCGAAACCCTAGGTTTCCAGCCGCCAGGTACAATCACGGCTGGGAAACTATGAACTCCTGGCCGTTATTATTATTATGGCTCACTATTGATGAACTCCCAGTCGTTTCCAAACTATCACGGATGGAACGATGAATATTCCCCGGCCGTAACTAAAAAATTACGGCCGGGTTTTTCTACGTGCATGGGAAGCATTTAATATTGTCGGCGGCGGCGGTTAGGTATCCTAGCCGAAAATATTAAATGTTATTTAATGATGTCTGCGCCGGTTGGGTTACCCAGCAGTAACTTTATTTACGGCTCTTTTTCTAGGCCGTAAGCTGACTCTTCCAGTTACAGGCCAATATACGTCCTGGAATTCCTGGATGTAACCAATTTACGGTTCGGAATAATACTTTTTTACCCAGCCGTGTAAGTTATGACGGCTGGAATATCACGTTTCGACCCAACTGTTTAAGTTATGATGGCTGGAATATCACTTATCGACCCAGCCGTATACGCATTGACGACTGGAATATCACTTTTCGACCCAGCCGTTTCTGTGTGTTTAAATATCTTTTGTGACTAATGATTGACATATTTCATTTTATTATAGATTATACCGTACATTCCGGTGAAAGACCAAGAGGTGGTTATGGAAGACCAAGAGGAGGTTATGGAAGATCAACCCCAACCTGTGCAAGTTTCCGAGGACACAAGTGCTCACTATGCAAACAACTATGATTTGAAAGATAAGGAAGATGCAAAGAAGTGGGATCGATCACAAGGGTTGAAAAAGATGTGCATCATAGTCCAGAATAAACAAGTTACAACCACCACCTTTCAAATGGTTTGCGAGTGTAGTGGAAAGTATGAGAGCCATAAAACAATCATCCACTACGACCAATAATCAAAGGAATATCCTCAGAAGATGATGAAGAACTGTGGGGAGTTTGGGAATCACTCATCCAATCATCCTCGTCGTTAGTATAGAGATCATCCATCGTTGGATTATGTAACTCTTGAAGCCTGAGAAGTAGTGTTTTTTGTTGGTCGCAATCCAAATATAAAACCTCCTCAATGTTACGGATCAGTCCCCTGGCAATCCACTTAGCTCGCTTGACCTATTTTCACATCATTCAATTAATAGTGGTACATAATTTGAGAAACGTATACAAAAAAAGAATCATATACTTAGCATACGTACCATCATCGTAGCAATATCACACATTGGTAGTTCCTGGGGTTCTTTATCCTTTTCAGGGTTCCTAAAAATGGTGAAAAACATATCAGAAGATAGGACCAATTCATTCAGAGTTATACGTATTACACAATATCGGCTGGCAAATGTGAGACTTCCTAACCGTAAACATAGTCTCAGCTAAGAAACATGCAGACGACCCATCCGTTTGACACAATTGCGGCCAGGAAGTGTGACACCACCTAACCGTAAAAAAAGTATCGGCTAGGAAATATGAATAACAGTTAGGAAAGTTTGGTAACGGTTAGGAAATTTTGGTAACGGTTAGGAAATTACCAAATAAACAATCAAAGACCCAAATTTTTTTATGCAAACACAGACAACTTACATACTGGAATGTCCCATCCGTAATAATATATCACGGTTGGGACCTCGAGTTTTCCTAACCGCATGAGACAATAACTTGATGTCCCAACCGGGAGTTCTTGATGTCCCAACCGTTAAAACCATTTTGAAAACCCTAAAATCATCAATCGAACCTATTTTTTTCAATCTAATGGTAAAATAACCGGTGGATTTTTCGATATGATATCCTGGGGGATTTGGGTGTTTGAGCAGTTGGTTCAAATTAAAAGCTTCAATAAAACCATTTTTGAAAACCCTAAAATCATCAATCGAACCTATTTTTTCAATCTAATGGTAAAATAACGATAAGGTTAAGGGTTTTTATTATTCCGATTATTATCCTAGTAGGAGTCATTTGTGGGGGATTCAAATGGCTAAAGTGTTTAAAGGGTATTAGGTATCGAAAATTTTATGATATAGTTCACCATATTAACATCTCCATTAAAAGGAACATCAATAACTTGCCCTATTTCAGAATCAAGGTTCAAATCTGCCGGATCTTGTCACTCTTGATCTTGCTGCCATCTTGAGAATCAAGAAGAAGAAATCGAATCACGTTGAGCTGCTTCAAAAATCAAAGGAGAAGAGAAGGAGATATTGTTAGGTTTTGGAGAATGTTTTTCAGATGAAGAAAAGAGAAATTTAAGGGTTTTGATTTTTGGGGCTTGAATTAGGGATAGGTTTTGATTATATAAGATTTGATTTTAAAATTGATCTATTAGGGAGGGGTAAATCTGACTTTTCAATCAGTTAAGATCTCCCCTATCTATATTTTGGCTACCCAAAGCACATTAAGCCCCAAAATTCCTTTTGGGTTCAAGCCCAATAATAAAATTGACTAGGGATAGGAGGCTGACCATGTGAAGAATAGGGGTGAGTATTTGGCCCATAATCCGCGGATTTAACCAGGACCAACCGTTCATTTGCGGATGGATGTCCGGACCGTTCGTTAATGGGTTGGATGGGGATGGAATTTTTGAAATCCAACGGATAACGGATTGGGTCCTGGATGCAACCTTGAAAATCCGTTGGACATCCATATCCGTTAAATTAAGGATATTTATATAGTTCTCGAAAATACTATGGATCATTTAGGAATTTTTAAGATGTTTACTTGGGTGTTGTACATGGCATTTTTATATTTGTATACATATATAGGATATGTAGTTTTATAAGGAGTCATTTGTGTTAGATTTATTTTCTTTACTATAAATTTTAACTAAAACAAATCCATTGGATTATCCGCATCCAATCTGTCCATCCGTGCATCCATTGGATGCAAATCCGTTGGATATGGATTGGATGCGGATGCGGATGCCAAATTTGAAATTCGTAGTGCAATGGATTGGATGCGGATGAGGCGAAAACCGGTCCATACCGGCCCATGCTCACCCTACTGAAGATATATATTTTACTTTATTGTGGAGACAGATAATAAATCAATAACCTAAACACCCAATCACATCTCTCACACCACGTCGAGAGTTGCAAAAACCTCCCATCCCATTGGTCGGTGAACGAAACACTCGCTTCTGATTGGCCGAAATCAAAGTTAGCCCCCTTACATTTCGTGACCGTTAATTTTAAATTGAATTTATTTGATCTAATGCTCCAAATTAATTTGATCCGATGTGAACCATATATATCTCATAATTTTAGGTACCTACCATTCCTGTTAAAGCTAATTTGAGAAGCGAATCCTATCTTATGCCAAATTTAGAGACAAAAAATAAAGCATTTTATGCGAATTTTTGCTAACTATATATATTCCATAATTTTAGGTACTTACCATTCCTGTTAGATCTAATTTGAGAACCAAATCTAACCTTATGCCAAATTTAGCCACAATAAATAAAGCATTTTCACATAAACAACTTATGCGAATATTCCTGAATATTTGTGTTTTGAGAAACAAAGCTAAAACTCTGCATCAACTTAGGTACTTACCGTTCCGATTGAATCTAATTTGGGAAACAAATCTATCTTATGCCAGATTTAGCGACAAGAAAAAATATATCTGAAAAACCGTTTCTGGGAGTTTTGTTGATGATTATGAGGCACGAATTGCGCGGATTTTGATCACAGTAACATGCCGGGTAAAATCTGTCTTCCTTTCTTCAACTTTTTTTTACAGTTTAGTTTGATCTGATTTACATCATCATCTCTTTCTTCAACTCCTAATTTCTTATTGTAACTTTTTTTTTTCTATACATCATAATCATCGTCTCTTTTTATATTGTTTCTTCATTGTTTCCAAACGCTAATCTTCAAACAACACCAGCAGAGCAGGTAATTCCAGTCTTTCTCTTATTTCTCAGTTTGTTACACCTTTTTTCTCTATTTTATTTTAAGTTTTAATTTTCTTTTGATTTCTCCTGGATGTTTTTATTTTTTACTGATTTCAATTCTTATTTTTATTTTGTAGGTAATGGTTTCCCAAAAAGAAATTAGGGTTTCGGACATAAATTTCTTATTGCTTCCTCTCTTTTTCTTCTTCGATAATACAGGTGTGATTTGGTTACGATACTGTTTTTTTTTTTTTTTTTCTGGTTGTTTATTATATGGAGATATATTTAATAATTATTAGTTTTTGATGTGGATTTTGATTGCTCATGTAAGCGTGAACCTGAGATCCAAGGTACATGAAGGATAAGTAAAACAGATGTTTGAAGATTAGCGGTTGCTTTTCCAGACTTTTTTCTTCACTGGAGTTGTACGTGTTCCTTCTTCTTCCAATTTTCTTTTTGTGAGTTTCGCTATTAACTTTGTTTCTCATAGGGTAATTAATGGTTATATTATTTATTTTACAAGGTAACGTTAGACCATTAAAGTGGTGTTTTAGTTTGAATAATAAACAACACTCTCATTTGCAGAATTGATTTCGGTGTTCCTATGCTTCAAGGTTGCCACATCACATCAAAACTTCATAATCCAAGTATATTCGGTAACTTTCTTAATTTGTCAACTTATTTTCTCCCTTGCCACTTTTTGTATCTCTTTATCTTATCATCGTAATGATTCAGTTTAAGGATCAGTTGTCAGTATCGGTTTGAGATTATCGACGCTCATTAACTGTTTCTAAAAAGGGTAAATTTTATGAAATGTAACGCAGGGTTCTTAATCTGTTGTTAAATTATAGTATGAACCACCGATAGGTAAAATTATTTCTGATATGATGATTTCCTCTGTATATTGATTTTACAAAATATATAAAATGGCACCTGACGGTCTCTTCTCTTGATTTGCAGATGGTATCTTATAAGCTTAGCTACTAAGATCTTATGCTAAAGTTACATGTTCGAAACTATAGCTAAGAGTTCTATTCCATTTGAAACTCAAATTATCAACCATATTGACCAATATAGAAAACCACAACAATATAGAAAACCACGCCGGAAGGAAAATGGTTGCCATCGGTAAGGAAGGTACGTAACCACCCTAATCCAACCTGTTGTATCTTTAGTTTAGAATATTGTAACTATTTTTTATCTGTTCTTGATTGATGGAGAAGTGCTATTCCTTGGCACCGGTAAATAATAGATATGGACCAAGATGGTTGCACTAAAACAGAAACGAAGAGAAAAGATTGGGAGTTACAATTAGTCAGCTGGAACCAGGAAAGCCAAAATGTTGATGTCCGTAAAGTAAGATGGTCATGTTGGAGGCTGGTATTAATTTATGCTAACAATTATGGGTATATAGGTCTTATTAAAGTGTCATCTTTACCTGATACTTGCCTTTCATGGTTCGCTACCATTTATACAAAATTTGTAGTCTAATATGTATATGTAAACCCACCTCCAGGAATAGTTCATCCACCGTTTGGTGATCTAAGTCCGCAAAAGTCCACACAGAAGGTGGTGAAAGCTTTAATGCTAGACGTGGAAATATGAAATGGGAGAACAAAAAAACAGGGGCAAAGTCGTGAGTCTTGAGCTTCATCCTATAGAATTATTATCATTTAAACACATCTTATACAGGGAGCTCAATGCCAACTAGAGCAGGCAAGGATCACCAACGGGTGGAACTTATAGATAGTCTCTTAGGAATATGTTACGGGGCTAAGGTTTCCAATTCAGTATGTTATGCGGCTAAATAGGTTTATAAAGAAAAAATTAAGGTTGACACAGCGATTTTTGACCATGAGAAGTTTGATTTCGTTGCTCTCTTGCATTTAATCACTATTTGTTTTTCATAGCCTCCAACTAATTTCTTTACAGTGCACCCTATTGATACTGGGTGGGCAAATGTTGGACCGTACTAATAACTTGGGTCATGACTTTTTTCCTTCTGTTGCAACTAACACTTCCTGATTCTTTTTTTAGATTTAAATTAGCGACCATGGAGGTTGAGAAAATAAAATTAGAGTAAGAACAAAATCCATATGAAAACATAGTGAGTCTGTTTTCCATCGTTTCATTTATGCTGATAGTTTTTAGACTTAAGTTAGTGAAAAATAAATCTAGAGGAAGAGCAAAATCCATATGAAAACATAGTGAGTCTGTTTTCCATTGTTTTTTCATGCAAACCGTGATAAAAATAAGTTATGTTCACAACAGTTCGTAAGGCTATCGTAAAGGCAATGAGACTTGAAGTAAAGGGAAAATGCTATGTGAACAGCCGGATGACAGCTGAGTAACAGCTGATTCCACGCGGCAGCTAACATGGAGGATAGAGAAAAGCTAGTTTCTTACCCACGTCATCATCGGCAACACGTAACTTCACACTAGAAAATATACAGATAAATTTGATTTCTATTGCAGAGAGATGGTAGTTTTATTTTACGGGATCCTTTCAGATTCATCAAAACTAGTCGATTCAAGTATCGAAGAAAGCCAATATTATTAATAAAATCTCTAATTAGGGTAAACGATTTTTTTTCTTTTTGCTCGATCGTCGATGTCTACCATTTAAAGTTTTCCTCTCATCGATCTCAGGTTGTTTGGAGGTTTTCTTACCCTCAAAATTTCCATGATAATTTTGGGTTTGATTGTACATGAAGCTTGGGTAATTTTTAGTTTTTATATGGTTTGGGATTTGTAATTGTTTGCTTTCATTCAATAATCACCCAAGTAGTTCGCCCTAAAAACTTCAAAGAAAAATCAAATATTTTTCAGTAGCAGTAATAAAATCCAGCTTCAAGATAGTACGTCTATGGTGGACAGCACTAAGACCAAGAGATGTTAGGGTTAGGGTTTCACTTCAAGTCAGACGGAATGTTGAACTCCGTGATACCACTGGATTATATACCTGTATGCTTCGTTTTGTGTTACCCATGTAAATGGTGATAGAAATGGTTGATGATGAAGAATCAGTAAGCGAGAAGAAGATGTGGGAGTGAAGAAGAAGAATTTCTACTTCTAATTCGTGCATATTTTTTTTAATGACGTGGATAAAATGAGGAATGACTCTTTCCTCCACATCGGTTTCCAAGTCGGATCAACTGTCACTCAGCTGTTATTTCCGCTGTTCATGTAGCAGGATTGGAAGTAAAGAAAGTTAATTAATTACCATGGGTATTTATGTAATCCAGAGCACCGCTTGCTACTGAGAAGCAAGGATTCTTGAACTGCTTGATGATACTACATATTATATAAATAAAAAAAGTCTGCCGATAGATAACGTAAATTTTATATTTTCTATAGCCGTCATTGGAAGGCTTAAGTATGTCCCAAACATTATAAAGAAATCAGTTGGTGATAATGATGTCTAAATGCAAGAAATTGTGATCGAACATGGGACGTAAAGTGCACCTTTAATTTTCGTGTCTTAATGTTTTTCCAATAAAAGACTAAAATTTTCGTGTTTTAATTTTTCTAATAAAAGGTTGTAGATTATTTTGTTTTTGGTACCACGGGAGATGCAATTAATGTAACCCTGTGGGCTGAATTAGTGAACTGATTCACTACGTAATTAATGACGACATCGTAAAGAATTCTGTAAAAATCCATAGTTTTCCTAATCAGAGTAAGCATGTGGACAAACTAGCGTTACAGTTGTCATAGTGTAACAGTCTTACCATCGATGATGATGGGTTATATCCTCTTTATTTTCAGATCTATCCCACAGCTTCACATCTTTAAGTAGTTGCTTCTGAACAACGAACGGGTGGATAGGGGTCATTTAAGGAGTTGAGTTGGAATTTGTTCAGCTGTTAATATCACAAACCCATCATGTTAATATCACAAACCCATCATAATGGTTATCGAGGAACTTACCCCAAAAGAAAAAGAAAATAAAAATGTTTGTATCAATTGGGTGGTCCCTTGAAGGAGCTACTACATGTTATCACTTGGTAAAAAAATTTATTGATCCTTTTGTAATGTAATGTAATGTTAATGTGAGTGTAGAATTGATGTTATATGGCCATGTATTCTGACTTATTGTGGCGTTATAGGTACGCTTAGCCTTTGTACAACAGATATGTTTAGAGTATTCGTCAATCTGGATGTCGAGCAAGGGGATTAATTGAAGGCGAAGTTAGTAGCATATGTTCTTTTATTTTCGTAAAAGCTAGCATAGACACAGATAGAAATTAGGCATAATGAGCGTCCATAGTATTTTGGGACATACCATTTTCTATTGTCTATCGTATAGTAGTTTTGGAATAATTTTAATATCAATATCGCTAATCTCGCTAATCATAGTTGCGAGATACCCAGTTCCCATTATCTCTTCATTGCAAGAAAATAAGCATCTTAGACATCCCTAGACTTTTTATTTGGCTTTGGTATTGCAATTGGATTGTATCATCTTTTGTCGACCAAATCCATGAATTGTCAGTCTTAGCTTATATTAAAAAAACACACTTGCATTTGGTTGTTGCAGCTATTGTTGGAACAAGGGTTATGAACCTTTAGTCAATAGAAATTTAACATTCGTGTTTCTTTTGTCATTTTTTTTTACCTGGATGTTCATATTTACTGCAAGGATTAACATGTCATTTTTAGATTATCTAGGTTAATGACAGCTAATGGATTTTTTTATGGGATGTCCACTGCACTGTCTGTGTATGTAATTGGAGGGTCAATTTGATTGTTGAGTCGTTGACAATGTTGTTTAGTTGCTAAATTTACTTAATTTGGGTGGGTATAGATAAGCTGCTATCTTTGTTGATGTGGATTTGCTTTTATCAACTTTTGAGTCCTACACTTGAATCTATGTCTTATTATGACCGAAAAGGGTAATGAATGTGATCACCGTTAATGGATGATTATCAGTTTTGAGTCCCACAACTAAAGAAATGTTATTTTTTGTTTTCTTGGGATGTCGAATATGTATCTCATCTCAATAATATATATTTATAAAGATTAGTTGCGAATTAATTGAACTTTGTTTTTTGGTTTATAATTAGAGGAGAGTGTGGTTTCACGATAGTTCGGACTTCAATTTATTAATGCATCGTTTTCGTATTATATACATATATGTGCATATCATATTTCAAAACTAACTATATATATTTCATCGACCATATCATATTATATATCTTATATATGTGCATATCATATATGTTTTGGGATCTTGGATTGGCGTATCGAGTTTATATTCCACATAAGTTAATGTTAATGTCGGGGATTGGTGGTGGTAAGGTAGCTCTCTTTGCTTGACTTATGTTAATGTCGGGGTTGCGGGGTAAAAGGTAGACTCTAGATTTGACTTTTATTTTTTTATTTTTTTTAAGGAGGATTTCTTCGGTTTTATATTATTTAGGTTCTTAAATTGGTAAGTCTGAATGTGTTGCTCTAGCTTTGATAATTGATCTTCTTGCGAACATTGAGTTGAACTGTTTTTTGTTTGTAACATATGTACACCTGCACTGAATCTATTAAGGTGTGAATTGGGTTTTTCCTTTTTTCCCTCATCATTTCATTGGTTTTATTACACTGTTTTTATTAATAAGACTGGTTTTCTGAAGAGTTAGTTTGTTGTTTGCTTTTTATTATTCATATTCGTTGTTTGTTTGGTTAGACATTTAGACGGACAACAAAAACAACTTAGATCATGAAAACATTTCTAACGTCGTAACATGGTTAAATTGGTACTAAAGGAATGCTATGCAAATACATGGTGTACATTAAATATGAGAATGTCTATGTTCACTATTTTTTATAGTCTCTATTAATTATGAGTATGGGACATTGAAGTTTCATACTGGTGACATATATTTTGTACATATTTGTTGCATACACAGCTCAAAGAGTAAAGATAGATCTGGAACCATTTTCAGATGTTTGTAAAAGAGCAAAAGGTAGTTTCTTTTGTTATAGAGATTTAAACTATCTCTTAAAATTTGTTATTGAGAAGCTTCCTGCTCTGATGCAGATCTTTTTAACCCTATTATCCTTTTTAATCCAAAATTGTAACGGCGATCCAAAGTTTACTCTAAGAATAAGAATAGTGGGATTGTTAGTGCAACATTTCTTCCACATCAGGAAATGGGGAGACAACTGGTGTCATGTTAGCTCAAATTGGTGAGTGGTTGCGAAGTCTAAGGTTCTTAGATGGTCCTTGCATGATTTTTATTTTATAACCAATTACTTAGTGGGTGCTAGGTTTTCTAGATTATAATAACTTTGTCATACTTAGCGGGTGCTTGGTTTTTCCAGTTATTTCCTATGATCTTTATTTTGATAGTGAGATATGTTCACAGTTGTTGTATACATGCAAAAACAAAAAAAACAAAACAAAACGGATTCAAATTCAAATAATGGACCTTCCCAGAGGTTATTCAATTTTATTGGAGCAGGTGCCAAGTTTTTTTTATCCAAAATAAAAATTAAATCCAATTATCTTTGGTCAATACATAGGGTACACCACATTCACATTTGTTAATATTGTTGCCAATTTACATTTTGTGGTCTGTAATTTCTTATTGAGTAGATTCGATCCATTTTGTGGTTGAAATTTTAAAAATATTCTTACACCACTTTACATAATTTAAATAAAATCCGGACCATCGAACGCTACAAGTAAAATAATTTGATATTGATTTTATATGAAAAAAAATTAAGAAAAAAAAAAGAAACATAATTTTTTTCCTGTGCGTGGTTTTCTTAAGTATGTAATCTTATTAATTTCCGTAGAAAAAGATTTTTACACGGGAAAATATTTTAAAAAATCTATCAATTTCTATATTTTTATACTAAGATCTTACGTAAATATGATATTAGTAATAATTTATATGGGTTTTTGAAAAGGAAATTACACACCAGAATTTTTAGTTGGCAACCGAGCGACAAGTTGAGCGCCAACTCTTTTTTGAATAGCAACACCCAATCAGTGTAGTCAAAATCGCTCTCCAAGGCCGATTACTCCCCGAGTAATTGCTACAGGCTATACGACCGATGCGATTTACGATACCAAGCCATTTCCGATTTTTAGCGATTAAGTCGGACGATTTTGTCGATTTGGACCGATTTTTGAGCAAAATGAGTTAACGGTTTTTCCGAGTTGGCCTCGCATGCACTAAAATCAATAAATAAAAATTTTGTAACCCCTCAGATGAGAGAGTTATCAAACAGAAAACCTCTAAATACATGATCAATATGTTCAATATAACAATATACACACTTAGTTACATGGTAGTGTTAAAATTTTAATTTTAATTACGTACAATTCATGATTAATGAGCAGCAATATATAAGTCTCGAATAAATAAGTTCTGAGTAGTAGACCGAGTTTTGGCGATTTCCAAGTCCGAACTTATTGCTCCTCGCTCCCCAACCGAGTAGGTCCGAGGAACGATTTCGACTACTTTGCACCCAATCTATGAAAAACAAAACTACCTACGCCACCAGCATCATTACTAATTTAGCAATTATTCACACGTTTGAAAAACATACAATATCTTCACTAAGTTCCCCTAAGGTAGTGAAATCCAAAACACCCAAAACATAACCATGCGAAACACATTCATCCAAGTATTTAGAACGATTTTGCGAAATGGTTGGCCTGGGACAAAAGCACAAACGCCATCACCAGTGTTGAGTGAGACACCTGTGACATCCATGCACACGTCTTGGCCATTCTCCCAGTTGAGAACTAGGATGTACGTTGGACGTAAATCCATGTCATCATCCGACAAAAAACCCAAAAAACCTTCTTTGCGCGCAGGAACACCAGCTTTGTAACAGATATCCGCAATTACATCACGTAATGGATGTCACAGCTTGGTAACACCAGCTTTGTAACATATCTTAATATAAAAAGTTAAAAAAATAATTTTTTTTACACATAATGGATTTGTTTTTAAGCTATTTTGATTTTTATATCGAAAAATGTTTGAAACAATATCCATACTTTGATTTTTGTATCATGATGTTAATCTAAATTTTTGTGCCTTTTTCTATATTTGAACTAGCAAATCTAGGAATTCCTAAGGAAACATCACATTTAAATTGTTCATTTCCTTAACAATGTCCCAAAATGATAGTTCAGGAGTGATCCAGTTACATCCTCAATCATATGCACTATGAGGTCACTAATTTTTTTTTGTTCTTCTTTTATCCCGAGTCATCGGGTTCTTTTTTAATTGCCAGCCCTCTCATTTTGTTGATTACGGAACCTTGAAAGCATATATTTTATTATGTTATCAGGCAATAACATCACTAACAGAATGCAACTGCATTTTGTCCACTTTATTGCACTTTTTCCCATTTTATGTTTTGAACCTTGAAAGAATAAATAAATTAAGGATGCAACCTCTTAAGGAATTATTATGTTTTACAGAAAAATAGGGCAGACTGCATATAAGAAATATGAACTGCAATAGGAAACCAATAGTCTTTAGATTCATACTAACAAACTTCATATATCTCAGTTTGAAAGCACATCATGACATATTTCATTATGATAATGCTTTGGAAAAAGCATATCTATTAAGCAAAAGCGAAACAGTAAGAAATTTTTTTAACAAAGAGCAACTTCAAACACGTATTAAGAAAGATTTTGTAAAAAAAAAAAAAGTATAACACTATAAAATACGACAATGACGTGCCTATGTTGATCAAGTTGGATGAAGATAATGATGAAATGGAAGAGATTATTAAAAGGGATCCTGACATGTCATTGTTGATCGAGATAAATGAAGGCAACATAGTGTTTACTTATTAATAATATAGATTATTATAGATACCATTAGTATTTATTTTTATACACACCGCTTTGCAAACATACTGTTATCCTCCGACAAGTGTATTTTTTAAATTTTTTCAAACCAAAACCAATCGCGACAATTTTAAACTAAATGGATGCTAATCTTATAATAAATAAAGCTACCATGGCATTCTTTATTGGGGACCATTGCCCATCTTAAATAAGGCCTATTAAGTTGTATCCTAGAACTACACTTAAGTAGTAGTTCAAGAAATGTAATGCTGCCAATGTGCTACGCGAAACTGGATTCAACATAGTATTGTTATATTGATCGACTTCTAAATCTCAACATAAATAAAGGTATATATCCCCAAATAACACCGCATGCACACTTCTTTGCATTTATATTTATTTTATTTTCTTTTAAAATTGCATTTCACAAATATGTGATGTCTTCTAAAACCTTTTACAGATAAAGTCGTTGGATATGACATTTTTTGATAAGAAAAGGTTGGACAAAACAAACGTGTAACTATGTTCGATTACAACTAAATATAGGTGTGTAAAATTGAACTATTTTTATATATGTTCATAAAATTAATACATGGAAAGGAAACAATTCGATGGAATCAATTTCCCGGGGAGGCAAGGAAAGACTTTCCATGGAATTGAGTATAAAACAAAATTTAGGCCACAATTTTTTTACTATTCCATGAAAATAGTTTTTTGATCAAACGATGGAAAACACGCTATTTCCATGGAAAGATGGTTAATTCCATAGAATTAGCTTCTATATATCAAACATAGCCCTAGGTTTATAAACCAAATCTAAATCATCAAATCATTAGATACATAAAGGGTATTAGAGTTCTTTATCCCTTTAAAAAATCAATCTAACTGTTCAAAAAGAAAAATCTAAAGCATTTGATAACGGGTGCGGGGCGAAGCCCCGCCACACTCACTTAGTTGATCCCACCAATCC
>JAJJWW010006260.1:0-13070 GCA_023531295.1 Papaver armeniacum | reverse complement strand
TTCATCAACATTTCTCTCTTGAATTGCTCTATCATATGAGCATTTACCCGTAAAGATAGATCATCAACATACAAGGCATCGATGAGAATAGACGCACCTTTTGTCTTCACATATAGTGTAGGCTCACTCTTGCTTTTGTTGAATTTTTGCCTTTTGAAGTATCCATCTATCTCACTATACCAAGCTCTTGGTGCTTGCTTGAGACCATACAAAGTTTTATTCAACTTGTATACTTTGTCTTCTTCTCCTTCCACCACAAAACCTTGTGGTTGTTCTACATAGACTTATTCATGTAGTTCTCCATTCGAAAATTCCGATTTGACATCAAGTTGATAAAGTAACCAACCTTTTTGGGAAGCCATAGCAATCACGGCTATAATGGTGTCAAGACGAAAGCAACCGGTGCAAACGTTTCATTGTAGTCGATACCGGGTTGTTGTGAGTATCACTTTGACACCAACCTTGCTTTGTATCTTTGAACCGTTCCATCCGCATTGTACTTCACCTTGTAGATCCACTTCACACCAATAACTTCTTTATCACTTGGCCTTGCTACCTCCTCCCATGTATCGTTCTCGTCAATGACAAAAACTTCTTCTTCCATGGCTTTTATCCAAACCGGTTCTTTTGATGCTTCTTCAAAATTTTCCGGTTCAACCACAGAATAGTTGCATCTTTCATACACTTCACTCAACCTTCGCACTTCTTTGGTGCCGACGGTGGCGATGTTGATGCACTCGTACTTGGAGACATACTTGGAGATGCTCCTTGTCTTGTATTTGGTGGTGTTTGAGGTAGAGCTGTCAATGGGTAATTACCCGGAACCGGAACCGGAACCGGACCCGCTAGATTCGGGTCCGGTTCTGGGTCCTAAAGTTGGACCCATTAGCAACTTAGGACCCGACGGGTAATTACCCGATTGGATCCGAATGTTAACGGGTCCTAACGGGTAATACCCGTCGGGTACCTTCGGGTAATAGGTACCCGGTTATTTACCTTATTTATTCTTTTTATTCGTCTTTTTGGCAAAATTTTAAAAAAAAAATTATATTTTTTTAAATTCCCAAAAGGTACCCGGAACAGACGGGTACCCAGGACTTTAAACGGGTCCGGTTCTGGGTCCACAAATTTAGGAACCAGACCCGGAACCGTTTGGAACCGGACCCAACCTTTATAAGTAGGGTCCGGGTCTCAGTGACACCTGGAGGACCGGGACCCATGACAGATCCTAGTTTGAGGTAGTTCTTCGTCATCTTCTTCACCTTCTTCAACTTCATTTGTTCTTTGAATTTTCTTGCTCTTCATCAACAATAATGGTTCTCTTTCAATTTTACCTTCTTCCCAATTCCATGAAGCCCCTTCATCAAACAAGACATCACGACTTGTAATCATTGTGTTGTTCTTCAAGCTAAACAACCTATAACCTTTTGACTAGAGGCTATAGCCAAGAAATATACACTTCTCACTTGACTCATCAAGCTTTGTTCTATTCACATTTGGAATTTGAGAATAACACACACTACCAAAAACTTTGAGATGTCTTAACGATGGCTTTCTCCCACTCCATGCTTCAAAAGGAGTTTTATCCCATACGACTTTTGTTGGATACATATTCATCGAGTAGACGGTGGTGTTGACGGCTTCGACCCAAAAAACTTTAGGCATACCCTTGTCATGAAGCATGGACTTCGCCATCTCCATCACGCTTTGGTTCTTTCTCTCGGAAACACCATTTTGTTGAGGAGTATAACCCACAGTTAGTTTCCTTTCCAAGCCTTCATCTTCACAAAATTTATCAAACTCTTTGTTGTTGTACTCTTTTCCTCTATCACTTCTCAAAACTTTGATGTAGTGACCAATTTGCTTTTCAACAAGGCTCTTGAACTTCTTGAAGATGCTAAAAAATTCGGACTTTTGTCTCATGAAGTACACCCAAGTCATACGACTCAAATAATCAATGAATAAGATAAAGTATTTATTATCTCCATGAGTTGTTGTCTTCATTGGTCCACACACATCGGTATGTACCAAACCAAGAAGTTCTTTTGCTCTCCATGCTACACCTTTTGGGAATGGTTGGCGATGTTGCTTCCCAAGTCCACAACCTTCACATACTCCATCTTTGTGGTTGATATGTTGTGGAAGTCCTTGCACCATGTTCTTGTTATAAAGCACCTTGAGACTATTGAAATTCAAATGCCCAAGTCTTTTATGCCATAACCAAATTTCATTAATGGTTTCCATCCTCAATGCAACATTCTTCTCCTTTTCAAAGATAATTGGAAAGCTTCTATTTTTTTCCATCTTGATACTCTTCATGACTTGTCTCTTGTTGTTGTGCTTCTTGTCATAAATGGTGAAATATCCATCTTCAAAATGAACCGCATACCCAAGCTCCACAAGTTTCCCAACACTAAGCAAATTTTGTGCCAAATCCGGAACATATAACACATCTCTAATGTATTTTGCTCCATTGATAGTTTGCACGTAAATTGTACCTCTTTCCGTTAGCTTTGAACCATGTTTCCATCACCCATCTTCACTAGGGAGTTTATGGATGTATCCATATCAACAAACAAGCTTTTTCACCGGACATATGAGTTGTACAACCACTATCTACAAACCACACTTCACTCTTAGAAGTTTCCATAGCACTTTGACAAGCATAAAATAAATTTTGTTTTTCTTCTTTCTCTTCGGCTCTACCGGCTTGTTCTTCACCTTTGTACCTACAATCCTTCTCTAAATGTCCATACTTCTTGCAATGATGACATTGGGGTTTTCCATTGTTCCAACAATTCTTCTCCAAATGACCATTCTTCTTGCAAAAATTGCACCTTGGTACTTGAGACGAATCACTCTTTGTGTAGTTGTTGGAATTAGCTCCTCCTTTCTTCCATTTCCCTTTCCTTTGAAGTTTGATGTTGATTCACCCTTGTACTCAGGCTGCCCTGGCCTCTTTGACACCTCTAAAAATTTTAGATTAGATATGCCACCCATTAACTACTTTACAGTTTTATTATCGAGAATCGAGATAAGAAATGAGTCCCGCTTGGGCAATAATACCTTTACCTGGATCAATAACAGGCCCCTGCCCACCTCTTATAGCACAATTACCTGCCGCTACTAGTTGGATTATAGCACCCCCTACATAAATCTCCAGCTGTCTACATAGAACATAGTAAGACATTCTTAGTTAATATTGTTTTGGGCCACAAAATTTCTGTAAAAATTTGTTTTTGAACACTTCATGATTCTTCCAGAAAATCATTATCTCATAACACTACCATTGGAGTATCCAAAACTAAGGTAGCATCTCATTCTATGTAGTAGGGAGATGCACTACTTATAATTAACATCAACAAACATAAACAACCATACGTAACAACTTACGGTGCTAAGTTAAATGTAGGCGACTTGCTAACTTTTGACATCAGATGGTAACAGTCGTAAATTAGAGATGATATTTATCAGTTGGACGATGTATCCAAGTCTAAGGCAGTAATTGATTAATAACAAACATAAAGACAACCCTAAATTATAACTAGGAACAATAACGGCAGTAATTGATGTCTACCATTGCTCTCCAGAGATGAGTAAGTTCTCATAATTCAGTTGTTGCACGTATAATATACTCAAATTCTGGATTCGCTGACATACTGGCTAACTTCAGTTCAAGGAACTCTTGCCTGCACAAACAACAAGTATAAATTGCCTTAGTTCCCAGCTAACATACATGTATTTTCTATATCTATATCTATATCTGTATACTGTATATACATAATATGTACCTCTTTTTGCAAGTGGGTGCAAACACTTTCGTTGAACTTTTGATCCCTTTTCAAGATAAACAGCAACATCATCATGGCCACAGCTACGTGCGATATCAGCAGCCTTGCTTGCATTGGGGTACTCAGTAGTTGGCTTAGTAAGTACAGATGGATCAGCCCCTGATATCAACAGTGCCATAGCTGCTTCTTTCCTGCAAGACATATTTTGTATTTGTAAGTTTGAACAATATGTAAGAATTTAGTCAAAAGAGAAAATTTAAATAACTAGCATTGTGACCCCCCTGAAAATTCCCCTTCTAACAGGGCTGAATTTCAACTATATGTATGAATTTAAAGCCATGCATATAATACAAGAAGCTAATTTATATATAATAAAAGAGAAAGGGAAAATTCTAGTTACATAAAAAAAATGTTCTCGTGCCGACAGACTGACTAGAACATTGTATGCAATCAAACAGAATAGAATAAAATTTTGCCAACTCGAGCTACATCATCAACCTCACCAGCTAGATTGCAAGTTAAATGAAAGAATTTAAAGTACTAGCCGAAAGACAAGGCATCACCAGCACATCTACGTAGGTAAGTAAAGCCTAACTGTTCAAGAACCAGCACGTCTACGTAGGTAAGTAAAGACAAGGCATCACCAGCACGTCTAGATAAGACAAGAACTTTACTAGCAGCATACCAAAATTATAACAAGTATCAAGTCCTGATCATGCTTCCAATTGTAAAAGAAAGAACATTTATTCCTTAACTCCATCCCAAAACCCAATAACCAAAACAAACTGCACCCGAAAATCAACACCGTCTAAGTAAACAGCACATACAACACAGTAAATTTAAAACAAAACTCAATTGACATCTCAAACATTCAGAATCAGTTGAAAAATGGCCGAATCAGAGGACAAAGGGATGCCATTTAAGAATAAAACAGTAAAGGCAATAACAGTTACCTCCCGTAATAGGCTGCCCAGTGCAATGCTGTCCAGCCAAAGGCATCTTCAGAATCTACAGGGAATCCGTTATGGCACATAGTGCGATAGCCCAATCAAATCCCAAACTAGCAACAAGATGTAGAACTCCTGACCTTGCTCATCAAGAGCCATGCCTATTTTGCAACCTTCAAATATCCATTGCTTAACAAGTTCCCTCATAACAACTTCGTTAGGTAACTTCTTCATATTACGTTCTCCAAACTTAGTGCTCAAACATTTAAGGTTATCATCGTTCGCCACCAGCAATTTAGCTAACCTTTTAAAAAGGCATGCCTCGATATCCGACATTTTCTTAGTTCTAGATGGGCAATCAATTTTCAGAATTTGGCTAATTGGAGTAATACCATCAAGACTCACATAAAAATCGTACCCACCAGGCAGATTAGGAAGGAAAATAGACTTATATAGTCCTTCAGACACACGTTCTGCAGAAACCACTAAATCTCCAAATACAAAAAGAGGATTTGCTTCATTAGGGGGTAAATTATCCTTCAGAAATTCCCCAAATACCTTAACAATTGGTTCTTGAGAATCGTGATCAATATCAATATACAACTGCGCTATGTGAAACGGACAGTTCTGTTGATGATGATTATCAGATTCATACACGGTTACATCAGACTTCAAACCTGCATAATTCATGAAACATAACTCAAACTTAAAATTTGTAGAATACATATTTTGGAAAATGCAGACAGGCAGAAATTACTATTTGTATATTTCTCAAGTTAAGGAATGATATAATACTCATTAAAAGAAACTACCCCGTTCCATAGATGATCTAACATAACTAACTTCAGAGGGTTTGATAATTGAAAAAAAAAAACAAATACTCAATTGATATCAGCATACTATGTTAACAAAATTGTAAGCTTATTCTGGTATATAATACTTTGAACTATACAATTCACTAAAACAAGCTCGAATCCATAGAACAGTTAAACGACATCAATTGACGTTAACTTAGAAGCACAATGTCAGCATTGAGAATAATAATATAATAAAGAGGAACTGTTTATACAGTAGTAACAAGGAAAGAAAATCCCTTCGAAACACCCGACAAAACCAAAGAGAATATGTAAAACTTCTAAATAGGAGTATATTCACACAATAGAAATGAAGGGAAAAGACTCATATATGCCAGGCTACGCCAGAACTTTAATAAAATGGTACTTAATCCAACATCTCGATGAGACAAGATATATTGTACTAGCAGCATATACAAATTCTTATAAGAATCAGGTCCTGATCATGCTTTCAATGAAAAAGAAAGAATATACATTCCGTAATTCCACCCCAAAACCCATTAACCAAAACAGCCAGCACCCAAAATTAACACTGACCAAGCACACAGCACACTTAAAACATGCTCTTCAAAATTCAATCGCCAAACTATGTACAAGCGAAGAAATATATATGAATTAGTATTCGTACCTTTCTCAAATTCTACTGGATGATGAGTACCCTCAGCTTTCAACGACCCTTGACGATTTGTACTAAGATATCTTCTGTATGTGTACAAATACCTTGGTTCTTCTTTCCGGACAGGAGGAGGTAACCTCAGAATCTTCGACGGTTCTAACCTTACCTCTTGCAAATAAGCAGCAAGAAGGTCATGGCCACTCCTGGCAGCGATGTCAGCTGCGGTGCATCCACTAGGGAAGCATTTGGTGTCCTGTACAGTACATAAAGCAGGGTCTGCACCACCAACCAAAAGTGCTGTAACCACTCCTCTCCTGAGATGGAGAAATTTGTATTGGTACCAGCCAACTTGTAAGAACATATATACCTGAGTAAGGTTTAAAACTGTGTAACTAGTAAACGAAAGAAGATAAGTTAGAGCGTAACTGACCTGCCATGGAACGCAGCCCAGTGCAGCGGAGTCCATCCGAATGCGTCTTTGAAATCTAATATGAACTGAAGCCGTCCCAGAATTCCAATGGCCCATGCATATCCGAGAGAAGCAACGAAATGGATAACTCCTTGGCCTTCGTCATCAAGAGAGTAGGCACTCTTACGATCCTCAAAAACCCATTGGCTGAGAAACTCCCTGAGAACTATTTCAGTATGGGTAACCTTGTTATCACATTGTCTTAATCGAGATAGCGATTCTTGACGGTCTTCCTTGTTGAACAGCAGGAGATGAGCTAGTCTTTCTTCGAGATCTCTCTCGGCTTCTGACCTAGCAGGTTTAGATGGAAATCGGAACTTCATGACTTGGCTGGCAGCCTTTACGCCATCCAGACTGACAAAGAATTTAACACCTCCGGGGAGATTAGGAAGGATTGTAGCTTCATATACTGATTCCATCCCACTTTTTGCAGGAACAACTATATCCCCATAGACGAAGTAAAGGGTATTATCAATTGCAAGGTTTGGAAATTCTCTACGGAAACAACCTAATACATCAACGACTGCTTCTCCTGCATCTGCGTCTTCTTCTTCATTTTCAAATATATTTGTAATATGTAACTCCTCAATGTGAAAAGGACACTTGATTTGACGATGATTGTTGTATTCATACACTGGGATTTCAGATTTGATACCTGTTTGTTTGATCCATTCATTAACTACTCAGACTTAAAAAGATAACATATATATATGCAGAATCTTGAAAAACACAAGTAGATATAGAGGGAGTCCATACCCTTGTCAAGTTCTACAACATGATAACTTCCATCCGTTTTCATCCCCTCATAATTCCTATCCTCCATCGTCAAAAGAAGAAATGAAACCTAGATAATAACAAATTGAAAAAAGAAGTGAATACTAACCTTCCTTGACGGATTCTTCTTCCGCTGCTCCAATTTTCACAATCGATCTCTTCGTCGCAGCCGCAAACAAACCCTAGATACTTCTATTTATGAACTCTTTAAGAAGGAAGGCGAGTTATTTTGGACTTTTACATTTAAACAAGGGCAAAGAATATTCTCTTTATATACCCCTTTGATCAAGGTAATACTTACGCTCGTTTTCTTAGGGCCATGGGACTTGATGATCATAATTAATGAAGGTGATGGTTACGCCTTTATTCTTAGGTTGTGTTTTATTATATACCAAGGATAGGAAACAAATGTATGGAAAAGAATTGACGGTGGATTTGTTCGTAGAATTTCCCAATTTCCAGGATTTATAATGCTAGCATTTTTAGGGGCGACCCCAAAGGAATTAGAGGCGACACAAAAGACAAAATAGGATGAAAATACTTATATGTCCCTTCATAATCGGTAGTTTAGGTATCTACTGATTGCAAAATCTCATTTTTAAAACAACTCTATATTCGGTAGTTATATGAACTATTTTGACTACCGATTATAGGCTTAACCAAATTAGAAAAATAGAGGATTTTTGCAAAATCTCATTTTGGGGCAACTCTATATTCGGTAGTGATATGAACTATCTTTGACTACCGATTATGTTAGGATTTAGGTAAAGAGGCCCACAGTATAACCGAAAGTCAGGATACCTTCATTTGCTATTTTAGTTTTAAAAATCGTTGTTGAATACTATTTGGTGTCATTTAATCTATAGGAGGTCAATGCAAACAATCCATACACGTGACAAACACACATATTTAAAATCACAAGCGTTAGATTTGGTTGATTTTTTCAAGAGATTCTAACTCCACACAAACTTATCTATACTTGGCAAAGAGAGAAACCAGTTTCCATTGTTCTCTCTCTTCTTCTCTGTCTTCACCCATTTGATCTTCTACTCTGTTGGACCCTAGTCCCACATTGGTTGGAGGGGCTTTAGTTGGGTAGTTTATAAGTCTGAGTTACCTCAACTTGTAGACTGGCTATGACGAAAGGGTTGGTACTAACATTTAGTATCGTAGTCAACCACCATGATTGATGCCCGCTCCGTTGAAGGGGTGACCTATAGGCTAGATTAAGATGTGGTTGCACCTCTTGTATAGGCATAGTTGTGATCCCATTGAATACTGATAATCGACTGGAGCCGCCATAAGGAAAAGGCTATCACCGGGTCAGTGTCAATAAAGTGGGCCAACGAAAATGTTGGGTCTGGAAGCGTGTTGGGATGTTGGGACCCTAGTCCCACATTGGTTAGATGGGGCTTAATTAAGTAGTTTATATGTCAATGGTTCCCTCAACTTATAGACGGGTATTGGAGTTGAGTTCCCATGGGCTTACGAGGAGTTAGGGTCGGTACCCTAACATACTTAGCCCTGATTTGGTTTCAATTTCATTTCAAACCCACTTTCGTACGTAGATCTTCTTTTCAGCACATCTAGCTCTTCCATCTATAGGACACGGGTCCGATGCTGACACGTGACCATTTTGTTGTTTTCAACTCAAATACACCAACTGAAAACGAAAATAGTAATGCAAGTGATACCCAGTCCCATGATTCATTAAAAACAACTAGAGAACTTATTTAATACCTAAGAAAGCCATAATGTTAACGGAAAGTCTTTGTCTGGGAGGAGAAGTCGTTATGACAGTTTTGGTACCTGTAAAAATAAAGGAAAAAATTGGATATGAAAGATTTCAGACCACAATTGAAAGTATACCTGAAAGGATTTAGATTTGTAAAAAGTGTTGGAAACAATGAAGAAATAATGAAATCGGATCTCAAACAGCTGAGTCGCGGACTAGGTCGCTATCTTTAAGGTATTTCCGCGACTACGCCTCTTGATTGTGCTAGCAACAAAAAATTGTCGAACACCTATGGGATAAAACAAATGATTCACTCTCTTGTTCGATTTCTCTGCACCTTTAGAAATCGAACCAACTATCACTCTTTCTAACACTTGCTCGAATCGCCTGAAAAATTGGATACTTTCTCTTTTCAGAAAACCAGCCTTATAAAGGCTTAAGAGAATCAATTAAGTTTTAATGGAAATTAATTCTGATTAATTACCCAAAATTAATCTTCCGTAACAGTCATGAAACGGTCATAATATAATACCAAAATTAATGAAAATTAATTACAGAATAATTTCTTAAAACGTTTTTTTGAAAACCAAAAGTCAAATTTGCAAAAAGTTATTTTTCAAATCACCAGACCTCCCAAGACCCCAAGGCCCCGCTCTCCCGGACTTTTGATAAATAATATAGATATATATAATATACCTACACACATGTATGGGGCGAGACTTGAACCCAAATCTATAGTGTGGGAGCCCAAAATAATACCACCACACTATTTCTCTAAGTTTGATATAATATTACAAAACTATATTTTTAAATATATATATCTCCCAACAAAAAGGCTTACAAATGGACACATGGAAGATCAGTAGAGTGATATGAAGCGGTTCCATCACCATATATTCAATTTTCTTTCATCTGATCTGTTAATCAATTCAAAATCCTTCCACAACAACAAGCAGAAAAAGGTAGCTACAAGAGGAGTGGAGAGTGAAGAGAGTTCGGAGTGCAAGAGGAGTGGAGAGTGAAGAGAGTTCGTAGGATAAGGGTGGCGGTGGAGATGTATATATTATATATAGGGTCCGGTAGATCTCAATTCCCGTTGCAATCGAGGCCGTTCATTATATCTAATGGCTTGTAATTACATAATAACACCAAATTTCGCAAGTCAAAACACTAAATTTTTGAGGCATTTCCCTACGACAAATGATATCCCGCACGGAGGTGTGGGAAGCTATTCCGCTAAAGCGACTTTTTTACTGTTAGATCACCAAATCAATGGTTGCATTCGTATTCAGGAAAGGACCCACCACTTTCAGGAATGGACCCACAATTTTCCCTAAACGGTTCAAGGCTGTCAGATCGGGGTTTTAGTGTGATCTAACTGTAAAGAAGACGCTTGAACGGATAGCTTCCCACACCACGGTGTGGACAACACTGCTTCTTTCCTAGTAGTAATAAACAACATGCCAGCACAAATTACCGCACTTTAACGACTACCGAGATGATTTTAGGGAAACAAAAATTCCATCGGATGACAAAAATGCCACATTAGAGATAAGAGCAATTTATGGACTCAACAAAACAAGAATTTGCTGATTTTGATCCCACTATGGACTCTACAAGCACGAAAAACGGATGGAAAAATCAACAAATTTGTTGGTTCGTTGAGTGAGATGGAAGAATAAGCGCGGGCGCATAATGGAGGACCGGGCGATCGTGGCGAAACGTTGGCGTGTGAGCCGAAAGCGTTGGCGTTTGTCCTTCAAATGCCCGGTGTTGCTTCACATGCCGGCGACTACAGTTAATGCGACTCGTATTTAAAAAGCGCCAACGGCTAAATCTGACGGCTGCAAACTCTTGTGATCTAACGGCTATAATTTTTAGTTCTATAAATACTCCTCATTCCCACTCTAAATTCACACATTCTTCACTCTCAAATCATCTACAAAAATGCCTCCTAGAGTTCGTGGTGTTAGATTCACCAACAAGAGGATTAGCTATTTGTAGAGCCTTTGTTTTCACACACAAGATGTTGTCGGTAGGAATATAGCCAATCAACGTTGATTTTCTGGGGAGAAAATTTATAGAATGTTCACCTCTGAAACGAGGATACTTAATGGGAGTGATTCTCACTTATTACCGCATTGTTTTAGTTCAATTAGTAGTCATGTATGGGAGTTCGCCGCTTTCACGGGAATCACGAAATAAGCTCAACGATGAAGTCAGTACATGAACTGGAACCCGAAATCTGCGTGTGGGAAGTATCTCATGGTGGTCGTCCCTTACGACTCCCATGCTTGTTTCAACATTCTTAGGTGCTCCACAAATATAATCCCTACACCGCCCTAGGAATTCCAACACCCGACGAGAAGTTAGGCCTATGTAGTAGTTTTTTTAATCTAAACTATTTCTTTTATTCTCATGTATGATGTGATTTTTTCAATGCGGTATGTTTTTATTTGTGAGATTGATGGTGTAATGTTTAAAAAGATTGCTTCATTGATGTTATTTGAGAATATTTCAATTGATGTAAATTGAACTCCTTGAAGGCTAATATAGGTTTTCAAAATTAATAAGGTTTGTTAGGGTTAGAACCTAGATACAGTATAAAAAGAAACCAAAGAAAAAGAAACTGAAACATTTTGAAGCAGAATGTGGATATAGTATGCGAAACCCACCTCAGCTCAAACCATCTTTGAGGAGGAAGAAGTTGATGTGTGTCTCCGATGTATGACTTTTATATCCTCTAATACATGATTATCAACATCCAGATAATCTTGTAAAGAATGAATCGATCCATATCAAAAATATTTAATCATTCTCGCTGCTAACTCTCCAACTTCGAAATCTTATGAACTCTACATAGCGTTTCAGAGTACACGCCATCTAACAGCAGTATCTTTCATGGGCTGAACCGCTTGTGCAATCACTCCTTCCTGAAATGTTTGTTTCTATGCATTTTCTTAGATTACACTTAACTAAACTTTTACGGGATGTTGAAGTAAGCATCCGTTGATGACATTCTCTTATAAAAGTTATATTATAGTTATATATTTTATAAGCCCCTTCTGAATCTTTGATGCAAAACTCTTATAAAAGCATTTACTTTTATCAATTGTCTTTATGGTGAACATTATAAGAAGGAGAGATGTCGTGTGAACAAAATATCAGTCGAGTAGTTTTTAAATCGCCCATAATTATCTGATTCAAATAACAAATGATTTGACCTGCCTCTCATCTAATCCAACATTTAAACGCAATACAAAGCATTTAGACCACAAATATCTTATAATGACAAAGTTTATTATCTTAAGAAGTATCATTAAAATATTTCATGCAAGCCGAGCAAAAAAAAATATTTCATGCAACCCTCCGGTAGATCTGGAAAACCGAGAGCAGCATCACAACAATCCGGGAGAAATAAAAACACAAAATTACAAAAAGACCAAAATCAAAAAATCACAGGTGAAAAGGATAGTTAGATTTTGATATCATTTAAATATGTAAAAATATAAAATACCCAGGATGTAACTAGTTTCATCCTACCCATTTTCAAATATTTTTCTTATTTTTAATTTATATCATGATGTATCCGTTTCATCCTTGCTATTTTTAAGTTTTAAGTCGATGTATCCAGTTTCATCCTTGCTATTTTTGTTTAAGTGGGGATGTATCCAGTTTCATCCTTGCTATTTTTTGTTTAAGTCCTGATGAATCCAGTTTCATCCTTGCTATTTTTTTTTGTGTCCATTTTACTCGTCCATTTGAACCGTGTTTTAAAAATATTTGGACAAATAACCTATTTTCCGAAATAAAAAGCTAATCCAAAGCAGAATTTCTATGTAAAGTGTTTTTCGGAGAGGAGAAATCATTATGACCATAAATTC